>BMAO01026656.1:0-41915 GCA_019973975.1 Trichonephila clavata
TTACCTCGGATATTCCTGATCTTCAAAGCAAAGAGTTGAATTATTATCCTGAGCACAAGCTGGTGTTGCATTGGCATCTTGTGCTGGATTTCCAGCTGGCAAGGTTGAAGAGAATTGATAATTGCGATCTGGAAAACCTGTTAACTTTTCAAATGGATCTCCTGATACGTCATCATCTGGAACGTGATAAAATGGAGGAATGGGTAAAAGTGACGCATCCCGATTTCCATCAGAGTAACCTGGAAAAACCGGGCGTTGTGTTCTTCGTTGATCGAACGGATATGGCGCATTCTGGACAAAAAGTTGTTGTGGAGGATCCTGTCTTGTCCTATTATTGTCATCATTATTAGGGGTGTTACTCTCAGCTGGAAATCCTTGCTGAATAGCATTTAAAGCATTTCTGTAAGGATCTGGACTAGTGTATCCACGGAATTGCCTAGGAGCTTGAAAAAAAGTAAATATGGGCCTTGGTGGTGCTACATTAGTTGTTTCTACTTTAGCAGTTGTGTTTTGATCAGGTAGATTTTCTTCAGTAGCATATCCAGCCTCAGTAAGAGGATATCTGAGATAAACATCTTTTTGTGCAGCAAAGTTATTTTGGTCTTCTGGATCATTTTGTTTTTGAATACGTGCTCCAAAAGGGACAGATGCTCGATCTTCCTTCTCTGGTGACACATTTATTTGTACCATGTCTTTTGCTTCTTCGCCTGTTGTTAAAGTATCAGGATCTTGCTGTTGCTTCTGTTGTTCTTGAGTAGTGCTTTCTACAGGAATTTGTCCGTTGCTTGCAGGATATCTGGGTGAAAATGGAGATGCATCATCAAAACTAGGATAATTTGGCTGCATATTCATAAATGGATTATACATAGGATTTCCTGAGGGATTTTGAACGAAAGGGTTTGGATTTACTTGAAACTGCATGTTGTTTGGTGAAGAACTTCTAAAAAGCGCTAAATAATCTGGTCTGGATGCATCATTAATGTTATCAGGACCCTGGAAATTAGTGAAGCTCCCGGTTTGATATAGACCGCGAGTAGATTGTAGAGGATCATTGGGAAGAAATTGAGTTTGTTGATACTGTGGATTTTGAAGCGTAAATGCTGTATTTTGTTGTAGCATATGTGCTGGTGGAGCATTGAATAGAGGAATACTGCCTGGGTTTCTTGGAACAGATTGAAATCTACCATCATTAGATGGAGAAAATGGTGCCTGAAAATTCACACCTGAGAAATCAGTAAATCCTGCAGGAGGTATGTTGAAGAAACTGTTTTGTACAGCTTGAGGCATCATACCGTTGCCATTAACAAAACTATCTGGGGCCAAAAATGGATTTCGGAATCCCAATCCTGATGCAAATCCTAGCTGCTGCTGGTAAGGTTCTGTATATGTAACTTGTGACGTGATCTGTGGTTGTCTGGTTTGCTCATCATTGTCTGTAGTTCTTGTTGGATTTTCTACGGTTTCAGATGGTTGAGAAGCTCGCATTCTTTGGCGTAGACTGTTAAATCTGTTACCTCGTTGATAAGGTCTTTGATAACCACCTTGTGTTAACTGTAATAAAGGCGTATTATCATTTGCTGAATCAGAGCTTAAAGACTGATCACTTGCACTGAGATACAATGGGGTATCGGATGCTTGTAAAGTATCATCTTGTTTGGGTTGATTGAAATCAGAGTCTAGTCCAAAATCGGGATTTAGATCACCTTGGCGTTTAATCTGAAGCTCGTCAGGTTGAGAAACGATAATTGGTTTTGCATTGTCGAAAGAAATTTCGTCATTTTCTCCATCTTCATCACTGACATCATCAACATCTTCAGTACTAGTGTTTCTATTAAATTCAGGAGTACCATTGAAAAGTTTTAGGTCATCATCCAGTAACAATGCTGTAAATGAATTTTTAATGAATTATTAGATTTTTAAGAGCATGTCTTTCTCACATAAACACATTTACATTATTGTCAAAATTAATCAACCCCAAAGGAAATCTAAGAAATTTTTTAAAATATGAAGATTTAAGGACAGGATTTAGAAATTTCTCTTTTGAAAGTTTTGGGTTCAGGTTAAAAATACTAATTTTTGATTATAATAAATAGAAATTAAAGAAACTGAAATAGATTATTTTCTTCACTATACAATTTTAAACTACCGTATTTTATATAAGATTGCTTAATATTTTCCCCTTATACACTCCGCCTCTTATCACGAGTATAAAAGTTTTTTCCTACATATAACACCATGCATTTATATTTTTGAACACAAAAAGTTATTTACTTAGCTCCTCAGCTACTTCAGCAAGGTCTTCATCATTTTCACCAAGATCATTATCATCCTCCTCTAATATTTGTTGTGGAGTGGTCTTGGCATCGGCTTCTGTGAAAGAAAATCTGTCCACCGATTCTGCTGGTTTTAGGGGATCATCGTCGTCTTCTGCATCTGTTTTGTTGCTGTCCTTTTCTTCGAACTGTTTCTCGGTCGAGATTTCACCATTAGTTGTAGAGGTAGGAGTCTCTGTTGTGGACTGGGAGGCCACAATCCCTATCAGTAAAAGACTCTGCAAGCGAAAGAAATGCTCTTAGTAATAATTTATCACATCGTTGGGAATAGTAATGATAATCAGAAGGTATTACTTCTTGATAGCTAAGGTCTTCATGAATTTTGTACCTTCTACCATATTTTGTGATAAATTAGGTCAAAGAATATTTGATAAAATATCTCTGAGTAGCTGTTTTTTAATGCGAAGTTTGTAGGCTAATTTATGGATATAATGACTCTCTCCGTAGTTGTAATACATTAAAATAAATAGTGAAAGTCAAATATACCAATCAGATAAATTTTAAGACTTATATGAATTTAAGGATCTTATATATGTAATATGACATTGATCAATTTCGTCAAATCATAAAACACGTCACTTGCTACGATATATAGCTAATAGTAGAAACCATTAGCACGCACATTCGAAAGCTGTAAAAATCGATGACAGCATTTGGGGACATTTTTTAAATTGGTAATGTCCTTTTGTTCGTCTAAATTGGTCGACAGTATAATTCCAAGTATAGAATTTAGTAATTACTGCGCAATTGCAGTGTTTACAATTTAACTTTTTAAGTTTTAATCTGATTTAATTTCAATAATGAAAATTAATTATTAAATTTTTTTTTGTTAAACTCCTGTTGAAAAACTAATTGCTAACTACTAAAACTAAATTAATATTGTACGTATTAAAAATGGTAGTTTTAAGCATACCAAAAGGGAAAAAAATTTCATTGGTAAGATAGTAACACGTTGTTAAAATTTAACTATAAAATCTACAATTAGACTTTAGACTGACCAAGAAAACCATTTTAATTTTTTACAATTAAAGAATTTTATATATGTGTAGAGTAAAAAGTGTAATATTTCGATGACAGTAAACAGCGACTAAATATTAATTGAAAGCTTTATAATAGCTCAGAATCATGGCATTTATACTTACACGATTCATTAAATAGTTTCAAAACTTGTTTATAGTATATTGCGTAAGTAATGTTGTTTCAAAGAAAAATAATGTAATTTTCTATAACGGTATATTCTTAAACTACGCACAATCAATTATTCAACTTAATAATCACACTAGTATTTATTATACACATATTAAAGTAAAATTTTTCTTCTCGCTATAAAGTTTCTATTTTTAACACAGTACTGGGCTAAAATTTGAAAAATAAGCCAAGCCAAAGCAACTTAACACCCAAGCGATTGGAGGTTAAGTTTCCCAGCGGGAAACAGGCACTCCGTCACCATTCTACCATTCAACTTAATATGCAATAAATATTCATCTGACTAATTTTTCATCACCTCCATATTAAAATTTGTTTCATTATTTATTTTCGTCTTATTTTGTAATTTTACGAAAATTATTCATAAGTCCCCTCTCGCTTCTTAATCATATATATTAATAATACTCTTCTCTCTTTAATTCAAAATTCAATTTTAATCAATTTTTCTCAAAAAAAAATATTTCAGAAAACATTTACTTCATTATATGGTCTCAATATCTAGTTCAAGAAAATGAAAGGAAAAAGCATTTGCGCGCTGTTTTGAGGGGAAAAAAATGATTTTTTTTCACACAAAATCCTTTTTTTCCCGAAATAATCTGATATATTTGATGAGTGGTGCCCTCTACCTTTTTATATTTGAGTACATTTATAAACCTCAATTTTATGTAGCGTAGTAGGTATGCATATTTTTTTTTTTTTGAGAAAAATAAGCGAATTATTCTATTAAAATTAGAATTCTATGGATAATTTAAACTCCATGATTATTGATTATCCACAAACTTCTAAAAAAGTCTAACTTGAATAAATATGTAGATTAATTACGGAAAAATTATTGCTTTCAAATGAATTGCTAGATCTTTTGCATTAGGGATAATCTATAGATGATTTAAATACATAAAATGCCAAACATTATAGGTAGCTTTACTTATTTTTTTAAATACAAATATGAATTTTTTCATTCTAAAATAAAAATGATTATCCAAAAATTTAAATAGAATCTAGATGAAGGGTATGAAAAATCTCAGAAATGTGTATAATATTGAATCATTGGTAATTATATAATTTTAATAGTTGGTTAATGTTATTTTATAATTTTAAAAATAAGTTACAATTTTTTTATTTTTGTTTCAAAATAATGTTTCAGGGTATTTTATAATAACTATTTCTTTACTACTTAACTGCGTAACTATTATTTTATTCTTTACTTAAATATAGAAGCATTTTATACTTGAAAGGCTTTGTGCTCTGATTTTTAAAAATAAACGTATCATTTTTTTTTTGTTGCTAATTTGATGATTTTATTTCATCATTTTAAAAGATGATATAATGAAAGAAGTAGCTTCTTTACAGTAAATCGCAGTGGTTGAAGCAATTTAAAAACTTGTAAAGCAGATTTTATGAGCTCCTTTTTCTTTATTTCTTTTCACTTTTTAAAATTAATTAAGTGAATGAAGTAAAATTTTAAAAACAAATTAAAAGAATCCAGCAAAATTTTAAATTCTAAATATGCGTGTAAGTTATAAAATTTTAAGATCATTACAAAAAGTTCTTTATAAATTTAACACGTGTGAAATTGAACACTCGTGCGCATGTGAACATAGTTAAAATTAAAGGGGAAAGGTGTCCAAAAGGGTAAAATTTCGCCTTTTTATTAAATTAGCTTAAGATGCTGCAGATAAATGTATCAAATGTAAAGTATTTTTTTTAAAATTTTTATTTGAGTTCCATTATCCGTTATACTATTCCATTAATAAGGGAGTAATTGTCGTAACTTAAAATAAAAAATAGCATTTATTACATTTAGACTTCAAAAATATTTCTTTTATTTCTAATCTGCTTTGCAGACCTAGTACTTTCCCCCGGGAGCTAGTATCTCTTTTCAGTGCGGCACCATATAGGCGGACACAAATCACCGCAGGTAACTTTGTCGCCCAGTTTCCTCCACAGAGGGAAGCACCTGGACTCTGACGATGCGAACCTGAACTAGGATTTAATTTTGCCGAGAGCACCCAAGCCAAACAGGCACTCTATATAGGGATCTTTAACATGCCGTATAATCATATGACAAGACCTCTGTCGGTTTCCTGCATCATGAAAATCCACCGACTTTGGCCGGGAACGAACCCGCAACCTTGGGTTCAGAAGGCCAGCGACACACCAACACGCCACCCAGCCGGCACTTAAAAAAAAATGGTCGGGATCAAATCTGTTCAGACAGAATCTTTTCAGTATTTTTAACATTCTATCAATTACTTTTTAAAAATCTGTTTATGCTATAAAATTTTCAGTAATTTTTTTTCATTTGTGCAAGTTTTCTAAGATTTTAGTCCAATTAACCTAAAGGAGAATATGTTCCTTGGATTATTTCAGGTCTCAAAATTACTGCTTTAAATTTAAAAACGGCTTAAGCCAAAAATAAAGAATTTTTTTTATTTATGATATGAAGATCGAATTCACACGCATAAATGCTGAGAAAGTCTAAAGAAGTTATTTAAAAAAAAACCCATTTTTTTCTGCCATTGGACTTCATACATAAAAAACAGGGGCACTATAAAAAGAAAATATTAAAAAAAAATACTGGCATTCACAGTTGATGTTGCATGGCACTGGAAAGTTGCGAGACGAATAAAATATTTTCATTTCAATGACTTAGAATTGCAATGATTGAGTTGTAATAATTTAATGCTCTAAAATTTTAAATGCCGATGCCAAAAATCAATGGTAAAAGTTTTTTTCAATCACCGTAAGTACGAACAATAATTTTTGCTAGGAATATGCCCCATCCAATCTTAATATATATATTTTTTATATTTAACACAAGAGTTAGCATTATTATATATTTATATAAAAATATATGTTATACATCTTTTGTACTTGCGTAAAAATCGAATTACTTTTACGTACAACAAACAAAATACATGTTAGTATAATTAATTTACTTTAGAAGGATTGACAATTAGATTAATCTTTTTGCGATAATTAAACCAATTACCTGCATAATTTTTGTTTTGAAAGGTAATACTTATATTCTTGGAAAGGGTGTTCACACACACATAACTCAAGTGAAATTCGCTAGGAAAATATTTGCTAAGTTTATAAAAGCCTTAGAACATAAGGATGGATTTTAGAAAAATAACTTTTAATGTTATATATAGAGATATAGATTATAGATAGACTTCCCATGTTCATATTCTAAAAATCATAATTTGAAACAATCAATCAAAATTAAACTAGTATTCTTGTATTTTAGTTCTACTTGTATACATATATATGTGTGTGTGGAAACGGAATTGCCCTTAAACTTATTCGTAAACTTTTATTAAAATACAAAAGTAAGATTACAAAATAACTGCATGAACATAAAGTATTGCCAATTCAGGTAAGCAAATAAAAAAGCAATTTTTTTCATATTGATGGAAGTAATATTTATTGTATATAATTCAAAACAATTCAACTTTACATTGTTCAGGAATGAAAAAGTTTAACCCCACTTATTTGGTCCTAAGTCCAAAATTTCTTTTTGATTCACTGGGCTTCTTTTGTAATTTATATTTTTGTTAGTATTTCTTTCTTCCTTTTTTATTATCTATTATGTTGCTCTGTTGAATTTTGTATTTTGCTTTTATTACTTCTTCTTTCCCATTTTAAGATGTATTTAAAATTTTTCTTTCATATATATATATATATATGAATATAATTTGTAAAAGAAAAGATATGTGTTAATAAAAGGCGACCTTTTCTAAAAATATTTTGCAATTTAAATAAATAATTCCTTTTATGAATTACTTAATTATGCTGTACATGTAGAAAGGTACTTTCAAAAGTACAAACTACTTACAATGTTTTCCCCATATTTTTTCAGTTACACTTAATAAACAAAACATTGTAACTTAATGCGTATGAATGTACACTCTCATTTACTTTTTCTACAGTGTGATATTTTTTCGTCATCCGTTTTGCACTACTTTGCCTCGAGAATAGGCTTTTTGCATGTTCACGCTCAAGTTCATCTTTAAGACTCCGCTTACCTGTGACCGTAGCTTGTTAGGTCGAAGGTGAGATGAAACGAAATGTTACGCAGCTGATTTTGAAAGAACCGTCGAAGAAAAGGTGGTTGTGTTACACAAGAAAATTGTAGAACGAATAGTGTTTGCTTAGAATATGTGGGTGTGGAAATCGCTCCTACCCCAAAGCATTAGAATTACTATTATTCTAAAAATTACACCTTTTTCTTGTCGTTACAATTGTATTTTTAGCTAGATTGTGTCCCTTTTTCTTTCATCCATATAGAAACTTTAAAAACATGAGAATAATTTTGTAACAATTTACAAAATGTTTTTATTTTGTTTCGTTGTATTGCGTAAAAAATTTCCTATGAATTCTTTACTAGCCTTTAGAACAAAGGAAAGTATATAAATTAAACAAAATTCCTTTTCTAATTAAATGAATAATATTTAATTCTTAGATACATTTCATTTACAGAAGTAATAAAAAATTTTAAAAATTATAGATAAAAAAAATTCGAATGAAAAATAATTGTAAAAATAAATTTCTTAAAAATATAAAGGAACTTATTTATATCGTTTGGAGTCATAATTATTAGATATATAACATGTATCACACACATTCTTTAGTTTTGAAAAAAAATATTATTTTTATGAAATTTTAGCAAAATATATATATATTTTCAAAGTTAAGAAAAACGTAATAAATAAAAATACATTTGACATAACGCAATTTTAATTTCATTGACGTACTTCTTGATCCATCTGAAGTGTCACAAACCACCGGGTAAAAATATTTGAAGAAATAAATATTTTATAACCATTTAAGTTTGATGTTAATGATTTTTTTGTCAAAATGACTGTATATTCTAAGCTAAAAATTGCTGTAAAATGTGATGAAATGTAACTATCTTAATATCTGCAATTTGTTACACTCTAAAGGGCTCATAACATGTATGTTATAAATTTCATTGAATTTGATTGAATTGTTTTGGAAATATCTACCGTTTTTCGTGCAAAAATTATCGTAAAAATTTTATTCTTCAGAAAAATACAATAAAAATATTCTAATAAGTTAAGCAAAATAAATCCTATAGAAACTCTCTAGTTTTATATATTATTCCTTCTTTTCAGTATTTATATTTCTTTTTTTTCTAATGGCCCTAACATTAAACACCTAAAAATCACTCTTTCAACCTAATCGGATATCTTAAATCACATATTTCATTGTAAAATTAGCAGAATGGATTCAATAAGTTTTAGTTCGAGACCTAACTGAAAATCAAAACACTTGAAAGAGGTTAGAAAAAATTATTAAATAAATCTAAAAAATACAATTATTGGCGAGAAAAAATTTCTGAAATATTAACATCATACTAATTAAAGCGAATGGTTTTTTCAACTATAAACAATAATATCAACCCTTGTAAAAAGTTGACGCGATATTTTGTATTTGTAAACAACGAAAATCAATTGAATTCGAGAAACAAACTGCTTGTGTGCGATGCAAAAACTTTATATAATTATTCCTGCAAAAATACTTGTACGCTTTCGCAAAGTATTATGTAACAAGAAAATAACGCTTTACTTAATTATTAGATGTCATGATTAAAAGAATTTGCTCACAACAAAATTGCATGCAATCGTTTTTCGAAAATACCTTACAACAAGTTTAAAAATTACATTGCATGCAGTAATTTCACACCATCCTAAAATAGGAAATCTTGCACCCATGAAAACTTTCATTCAGATCCCCAAAAAAGATAATGTTGGTCTTAAAATATCAAATATGAAATATGACTAAAAGGAAAAATGAGAAAGAATGAAAAAGAATAGTAGTTTTTCGGAGTCTCTCTTGATATGCATGTTTTACTACAGCAAAGATAGTATGCGTGCGAGAACTTTAAAAGTGAGTGAGGGTGTGTTTTACTTGCATTTTTTTTCTAAAAATACTCGACCTGTATTTTTCGCCTGAATTATTTTTTATTTCCTCTCTTTTATATCATATTTTTCAGCTTATTTACGTTTTCTAAAAGAGGATGAGGTTTCGGAAAGAATCAAAAACTTTTTACCCGTTTAAAAAGAAAATTTTTCGTAAAGCTATGAATGTTCTCATTTTGGAAAAATTTTCTTAATTTAGAACATGTTTTTCTGTTGAAGGTTTTGTGAAAAACATCTAAATAAAAAGATGTATTGAAGACTCCAGATAAATAGAAGAGATTTTACAACGAGTTTATAGATAATAATTTTAATTTAATTTATAAAAAAACTAAAATGCCAAACATTATATAAATTGCTATATATGTAGAGATAAATTTAAAAAAAGAAATAATAATATCCAAAACATTAGTTTTATTTCCTTAAAAAGTACAAGTAAATTTATCATCGATGTGTTTTTGTAATTGTTCCGAAAACATTTCCCCAATTTTACAAATAAATATAATATATGATAACAAAATGTAAGCAAAAAATAATTTATAACAAATGTTGTAAATTCTAATTTAATTTTTTATTTATTTCATTTAATTTTAAGATGTTAAAATTTTATATTACCAATTTCAGCATTTAATAAAATATTTAAAAATCAAATAAAATGTAGAAAAAATTGTGTAATAGCTTGAAATAACTTTAAAAAAACAACAGGACAATTTTTATTCACATTTGGTAACAAGAAAAAGTTAAAGTATCATTATTAACCATTCAGTTAAAATAAATATTTTTTTTCCTAAAATATTAATCTAACTGTGAAAAGAAATAAAATAATTTATTGTGTAAATCTTGTCTTCTATACGTAACTGAAATACAGATTTGCAATGACTTAAATGCAATAATTTTTTGAATAACGCTTCGAATCGTCTCAAGTGTAGTATGGGGTTAGGGGGCTTTGGATTTGGCGATTTTTATATAGATATCATAGTGAGATAACGAATTCATTCTAGCTTCCAGACACCTATTGCTAAGTTACGTAGCTTGGCGATCGATTTTGGTCGACAAAAGAAATCGACATCGCCAAGCCCCCTCCCACTATACTACACTTTAACCCTTCGAATGTATTAAAAAGAGTCACTTCATCGAACAATCCAAGTATTTTTCTTAAAATCCATTGATATATAAAGTATTTTAGATTATTTAGGAAGTTAATTTAAGTTTTGAAGTAATGCTTTTGTAGGATTACAGTTTTGTGGCTCTGTTTAAATCTTATGCGATTAAAATCCCATCTCTCAACAGTTTCCTTATCACTATTAATTATGAGTGGCATATGATGCTGATTCTTCCTTTTTCCAATATCCCGTCTAGAGATAATTATATTAATGGATGTACTGTGCTATCCCATAAATATATATATAGACTTACGGGTATTAACATAATTTAAAATCACGGGTACATGACGAAGACGTGAGGTAACTGTGCTAGATTTCACTTCACATACATTCCCACATCACATGAATCTGATTTTATTTTATTTACGTCATACTCTGAAGCACCACAAAGAGTATTGGCAACGGATCTCGTAATTTTGGACCACGATCAAGTAACGAGGATGACCCCTGAACTGGCACCTTCCTCTCCAAACTTCTACACACATCACGTGAAAAGATAAAAACATCAAAGCATGATTCTATTTAGCATGTAGCAATTATTTTCATCCGAAAGGCTGTTCTTTTAAAACTTTTCTGTCTATTAAATCTCATAACTTTAACTATACAGCTATACATTATAACATTTTGTTTTAAATGTTTTCTTAAAGTTATTTAAAAAGCTGGTACTTAAGTATTATGCCGTCGACAAATTTCACCAAATAGAAAGTTGTCGCCAATTAAAAAAAAAATGTCGTCAAATGCGGCTATCGTTATTGTTGTGTTCGAAAGTGCACGGGACCGGTTTTCCACTATTGGCAATACATTGTGGCATTTTGTGATGTCTTTTGATTTGACGATGTTGCTCGACGGTATATTACGTTCGTTCCAAAAGGCATCATAATTATGGTAATTCTAGAAAGCATAAATAAAAAAAAAATATACAGGGAAATTACAAGCGGAGTATTCAATAGCAATCGACGTACTAATATTTGAAAAAAAATTTCGATGGCTTTTTTTTTTGAAATAGACTATTGGGGCTCAAGTGTAGTATGGGGGGGGGGAGCCTTTTGGATTTGGCGATTTTTATCCAGATATCATGGTGAGGAAACGAATTCATTCTGGCTTTCGAACACCTATCGCTAAATGATGTAGCTTGGCGACCGAATTTGGTTGCCAAAAGAAATTGACATCGTCAAGGCATCGTTGACCCCCCTCCCCCTATACTACACATTAACGGACCATTGGTTACAATATCTCGGAATAAATGCACACAAAGTATGATATATCGGGAACTTACGTATTATTGAAACGTATTGGCGGCCTTATATGAAACATAGCACATGATTGCGACACACACGGAATTTGGGTTGCCAACTTGGCGAGTTTTCTTGAACCTTGGTGATTGCTGTGATAATACGTAAGTACCATGTATCATTATTAAAACCACCGTATACATCAATGAATTGAGGTGTGTTGAGGTTACTAGTGATTGGAAAATCTTAATTTTCAAGGGATATGCGTTTCAGGATTAATGAAGCTAGTTATTTCACTCAGATTTTTATATATTCTTTGAACAATTTCTCTCTGAGTAATTACACTTTTTAACTGCACATAAAAATAGCGATAAATTATTTCGTCATTTAATTTAAACGTGTTTAATGCATGTAATTTGTTTAATGAATAATTATTTTATGTAACACATCTTTGCAATTCATAATTTTGCATCATAAAACAGTTTCTCAACCTGCGTAGTGTCACGAACTGTTGAGCAAAAAGAAAAACGAGAGGTAATGCGAAAGTCAACCACATTTCATTCATGCGATTTCATTACAAAGAAACATACCATTTCCTAGATGGAGAAAATACGCTCGTGTGAGTAAGGGAAAACAATTAATTTCTTTTATTTCCGTATTTGTCATACGTGCAGCCGTTTTATGGTTTTATTTATTAATTTTAATTTTTTTTTCTTTTTGAAAGTGGCTGGAAAGATTGATATGGGTCAACTGCAAAAAGATGGTTTGAAATAACTTTTTGACGATAACATGGTTAATTACGCTTGTTTTTCCTTTTCAAAGCAATTAATAAAACGACCCGGTAAATTCTATTTTAACCCATGTCTTTGGTAAAGAAGAAAAACAAATTGTAAACTGCGTCAGATTTTTCTACATAGGACTATTCAATATGAGAATAATAATTCACCAAGTTAGCGATAAATAAAGATATAGGGTAAAATAGGATCCAACGAAAGGCCGTTTATTGTTTCAATAACTGTAAAGTTAGAAATTCTTTCGTTTTCGGGTATGGAATGTTTCTATTTTATACCTGAGTACTAAATTTCAATTGAATTGGGTACTTACGTATTATTGCAACCGAATTGACAACATTAAATGAAACGAAATACATGGTTACCAATCCAGCGCGTACGACACGTGCGCAATCGGGGTTGCCAACTTGGCGAGTTATCGTGATCGTTGACATTGTTGCAATAGAACGTAAGTACCTAACATTGTCATACTCTCATGGCTCAAAATTATTAGATATAGCATATCCTGAAAGCTCTCAGCTGTGTGTGAGCTGAGGCTATTAAGTAAATACGACATCAAATCTCTCTCTCAAGTGTCATCTAATGGCTCGAAATTTTGAGATTTGTCGCTCATAGCATAATGTGCAGTTTACTGAAAGAAATAACCAGGTTCAAATTTATAGTAAAATACTTTTTTTTATTAATTCTGTTCAACTTAGTTTTAAACATAAGGAAACTTATAGGGTTATAGAAGAAGGATTTAGATTGCCAATAAGATATCTCGGTACTTACGTACTATCCCAACAATGCCAATGTTCAAGATAACTCGCCAAGTTGGTAACACCGATTCCGCATGTGACGTATTCGTTGAATTGGTAAAAATGCACTTCGTTTCATATAATGTCGCCAATACGGTTGCAATAATACATAACTACCGATACTTCAAAGGTACTTACGCAATATACATTCGACCAATATCGTCAGATTAAAAGACATCGACAAATGCCACAATACACAGCCAATAGTGGAAACCTATCTCTAACACATTTGAACACAGTAATAATAACGATGACAGCCCTTGGCGACATGTTTTAGAATGTCGATGTCTTTTCGTTTGGTGAAATTGTTCGACACTTTAATAATTCATACGATTTAATTCTTTATTCAATAAAAGCACTTGAAAACCCGAAGAAAAAAGGGATTTCCATCTAATTTTTTTCACTGATTTTTGAAAACATTCTTACGATTATTTAAATGACTTTATTAGAAACATTTAAGTCTTTAAAAATCAAGTAAAATACTTTTGGAAGTGGCTAAAAACTTAAGTGGAGAGAAATTTCAACATTCAGTCATCTTTAAATTATTTTTTGCTCTAGCCAGACAAATAGACTATTCTATATTTAACTTAAAATAAAATTAAACATTTCTCATCTCATTAACAGTTTTTTAGAATTCAAATTAAATATAAGCAGGAAGTTTAATACATAAATCAGACCTGTGAAGAACCTCGGAATCATTCATTATAAAAATAAAGCAATACATAGAATTGAAATAATTGATGCATACTACAAGGTTCGGTGATTCTTTATTTAAATAAAACGTGTGAAGACATTTGACCTGAATACTCGATGATGATCTAACAATAGTACATAAAAGTTAGGTCACTGTATCGATTAATTAAATATCTGAATTTGAATCGCTTATCACACCGTAGGATTTGGTTTCTGATGCTATAAAATTATTTATTCAAGTTTTGTAAAACCGTGAGAAAAAAGACTCTTTGCTGTCAGCGTAAACGACAATCCACAAACACATTTTCATGAACTATATATTCAATTTTAATGTTACTTTCAATTATATGTATTCTTTTTTCTAATGTACGGGGTTGCATTTCATTTTTGCAAAAACGAGGAAATTGAGTTAAATACTCAGAAGGCTTTTTTTGTGCGACTTTTCGAAAGTATTCTAAAATAAAATATAATTATCGAGTTCTCTACTTATTTTTGTACATTTGCACAATACAAAAAAAAATCTTTTCCCCCGTATTACGTGCTATTGATGCTAGACATTAGTTTTAAAATCCGTTTTCTTTTTTTTTTCTTAAAATTTTTTTTTTTGTGTGAACGTTTTTGAAACGTTCGTACTGTTTAAAAAATTCTTTTATTCTTATTCACAATTTGTACTGAAATTCAACCCTATAGTGGCGATTGAATTGAGTTGCAATTATGCGTTTTGGGTTAATTTCTTTTCAAAATGTAAAGCTCTTTTTTCGACCAAATAACTGAACAGGAAACAAAATGTCTTTTGAACACATTTACGAACAAAAATGAAACGTGTGAAATAGTTTCACCTTTTTGTCTACTAAGCAATTCGCACTTTTCGTAGATTTTTTTTGTCAAGAAATAAAATTTAATTTTTGTTGCTTTCTGTGCATTTATCTTAAGATAGACTCAGTGAATTCGTTTAAAATGTTTTTATTATTTAAAAATAACTTTAACTGTAACTTTTTTAATTGAATTGTCAACAACTCTTGCAAGCCGGATCGAATTATTAACTGAAATTCTTATGCTGAAGAATTCATTTAATTTAGCTCTCCTAAATTTTATTATTTAGAATTAAATTTAACTTTTTTGAAGCAAATTGAATTGTGAACATCTCTCATAAGCAAGATCGAACTTTTAGCTGAAATTCTTACGCAGAAGAATAAAAAAAAATTGCCATAATAATTTTTGAAATTTTGATTAAAAAGTTACTATCGAAGAAAAGATATTAAGTTAAAATAAAGTTAACTAATTTTTTTTTATTTCCACACATTTAATTAAAATGGTAATGTGGTAAAATATTCCAGCGCAAAATTATTTCTGACATCATTATATAACATAGAGAGACGAAAACCTTTTACAATTGACAACTATAGAACATTTTGGAATTCATAAAGAGATCATTTTAAAATAATTCTGTATTATTCAAAAAAACATTCAATATTAAGAATGTCATTTTCTGTTTTCTTGTTGAGGATTAGTTTTACAAACTTTACAACTGAATATTTCTCAACATCCTTTGTAAGAAAATAGAAAATGAAACTACAAAGCAAGTGACATAATAAGATGTTATTAGGAGCTCAAATTTCGCACGACAAATTCTATGTGTGCAATAATAAAGCCTTGCATTGTGTACTCTTCCATTTGCGACTTTGGAGGCTGGTGTTCCGACCTCTTTTTTGACAATGTTCTTTATTCGACACCAATTTTTATTCCTTGTGCTATAAACATTAAAATAATAAAAATAACCCTAATAATGAATTTCAAATTGACTGCTTTTGTTAGAATCTGGGAAGTTATGACATATTCTGATCATATTTTTGAATTCAGTTTGGAGCATTTGATGTACAATAATTATTTTCCAAAAGTGTAAACTTTGGAAAAAAAAACTTAGTTTAATAAGAAATTTTAACTGTGAAATATATAAGCTATACATATCACTGAGCGGGTAACTGTTTTTTAACGTCACTCAATAAAGCAACGAGAAGGCTTTTGGTGACGGACCGTATAATTTTCAACCTTGGTCAAGTGACGAGGATGACACCTGATCTACTCTCCAAATAACCGTACTACGCCAATTGGAGGACCTCGAGCCTCGATGGATTTACGTACATCAGCCCCTCTACACGGTGGGATTTCAGTGGCACTAGACTCGAAATAAGACACTTTAGCCTCGAGTTCGTGACCATAATCACTAAGCTACCACGGCTGCCTGTAAATATCAGACTTCAAATTGTAGACTAATATTTATATTGTTGTTACTTATTCCATCCGATCGACTGTAAGATCAGATCGAGACCCACGAAATACCTCGTGGTGGGGCTATTTGTACGCCTGTCTTTAACCGTAACTTTGAGCACCTAGCAGGAGACAGTAAAATTTTGCTATGTTCCATCCCAATTTTGAGGGAGAGATGGTCAGGGTCCTCCCACCTCACTAGAGGACTTTTTCCTCGGCGAATATTAGAGTCCCCCCCCTCATTACAAACACCCATCCCTTCTCCGAGATTCGAACCCAGGCCTACGGCACAGCAGTCAGCATCATTAACCCTTATACCGGATGGGTGGCAATATTCATTTTAATATACATATGTAACAAACATTTTAATCTTATATGCCATAGCAAACTTCACTAACTTGATCTTACTGCTACCTCGACTGTATGGGTTGAACAGGGAACAATCAATCGAAGATGTGAGACAGATCAATGAGCATGTGATCCCTCTCAACAAAATTAACACGACATTGTTATTATTTATATTGACGTATAAGTTTCCTCTGTGTTTTGTGTACATTAATTATAATAAACTTCAATCATTTTCAAAATGAGTAGCTAGTAATATACAAAACCCATTTTCAAAACTGTAACATAATTACATAATCTCGTTACAGATTTTGTAGAATTGTTTTTTTTTTAAAAATTTATTTAGATAGGAATTATTTTTTGTCTCTTCAAATTTTTCTCCAAACTGCTGAATTTCACCATGTTTAAAAGTTCAAAATTATTTTAATGCAATACTCTAAGGTGTTTCAAGAGCTTAATTTGGAAATGTTAAAACAATTTTGAATATATTATTTCAAAGTTTGAGTGTGTTTCAGGAATAATTATACATATCCTGGCATAGGAAAGAAACTGTAAGGATAATTTAAAAAGAATTGAAATTTTACTTGGGAAATATTTGTTTTGAATAATAAATACTTATAAAAGTAACTATTACCTTAAAAAGATACTTTTAAATCATTTGAACTGAAATTTAATATAGATTTCAAAACATTATTGGAACAGATATTCATATGCGTGATAATTTAAATGAGCTACATGGCATGACAGTGGAGAAAATACTATTCGAAATAAAAATATGATAATTACAAAAACATTTTTAAAGAAAAACAAAAAAATTCTCTAGTTTTATGGAATGGCATCTATTTAAATTTTAATATAATTCATCCAAATTGTTTATATTTATAAATCCGATATGATAATTTTGTAATTAGTAAATATATTTCTGTATTTTAAAAATTTGAAATATTTCGAATTCAATTATAAAAATTTAATATTCATATTCAATCATTGTGTGTTTAATCGTAATTATATTATTTTATTCTTATAATAATAATAAAATCTTTTTTTCAAATTATAGGGAAAAAAAGTTTCAAAATTTTTTTTAAAGGATATAATTATTTTTCTTATTCATTTCATTTTAATTCTGAATTTTTCCCCCTGCATTACAAATACATTTTATAGCTTTCATTTACAGATGTTTGGAATATCTAAAACTTAATGGTAGTTTTATTTCAAGGATTTCATTAATAACAATGATTTATAAATATCTTTTTAATTATTTCCACTAAATGGTAAAAGGTAAGCGTAAAATATTTATATTTAAAATGTTCGCATAAAATGAGCAAATTCTTAAAAAATATTGCATCATTATTTTTAATAAACCCTTTTGATAGGATTAACTATAATATAACTTAAAGAACACACTTATTCCTTATATCTTCTTAAATCTCATAAATATCTTTTCAGTCTTCCTCTTTAGATTTGTAACATGTTAAGATTAAATAGCATTAATTTAGATGAAAATATAAATAGTTTATCCAGGTAATTTAAATAAATTGTGTGATTCATTAATGTTATAGAATATTTTATAGAGATAGTTGAAATTACGAAAGTAAAAATTGAAACAAAACCAGTTTTAAAAAACACGAACACTTTAGCAATTTTTTTATATGTAATATATTGATTTATGATGTGATTGTTAACAAATTGAAGAATGAAATGAAATAATTAAATTATCGTTATCTGTTACAGATTTTTTTTCAAAATTTAACGCACTTCAATACTTATACGAAATTCGTTCAGTGAAGTATTCCTTTTTTTTAGAATAATAAAATCAGTTAGCTCTTTTTATCAAATTGGCGTTGTACTCATTCGAAATTGACTTTCGAAGAATGAATAGTTCTCTGCACTCTTTTTTCTTAGAATAAATTTAAGCATTTAATGACCTTCGCAACCGGACGAAGCTACATTTTCTAATTGCTAGTTAAATTACTCATGATTGTCTGTTCTATTATTCAACATCCTAATTAAAAAGAGAAGACCATGTATTTTAGAGGATGGTAAAGAAAAAAAGGAACACCCTTATTTAGAACATACATGAGATATTCTAAAATCCAGGTAAAAAATTGAATTAATAAATAATATGTTTGGAAATATATATAAAGATATGTTTAATCAAACATAATTATTTTACTTTATTTTTTAAATATCTGTTAAGAATAAAAGTCAAAAAGGATTTGTTTTTGTAAGCATTCAAGAGTGAAATAGTGAAATATAAAGTAATTCTAACAACTGATACGAAAAAGTCCTTTTAACACAGTTACATAAACCAATTCTGACCACTTTGAGTGGCTAAGGCAGCCAAGTGGTTATGGTCACGAACTCTTGACCAGAGTGATGCAGGTCGAGTTCTGGTGCCATTGAAAACCCACCCTGTAGAGCAGACCGGAAAATGTTAAATCTGTCAAGGCTCCTCCCGTTGATGTAGTGTGGTGTGACAGTTAGGAGAGGGAGTTACCGGTTCAGGTTTGTTCCTCGTCACTTGACAGAGGCTCAAAATTATGAGGTCCGTAGCCAATAGCCTTCGTGTCACTTTATAGTGCAAATTAATATTACTAAACTGTTTATTATTGCGCGATTGGCTACAATGTACATTGTAATTTGTAATGATAATTAAAATTTTCCTTTCAATATAAAGCTTATATTTTAAAACTCAATGTCGCGATTTATTAAAAAAAATTATTATTTTCAATACGTGATTGTAAAACATTTCAATGCATTAAAATAGTTTTTATCTATAAATTTAATTTACTTAGAATTAAAAGAGATAAACTTAACTTAATTTCAATTCACAGTAGACAAGTGGAACTGCTGCATCAGAAGAAATAATTTTTATATACTATATCAACCTTTGATCTTTGAGAATGTAAAACATAAATTCCTTATCGACGAAAAAAATTGTCTTCATTCGAACAAAAAGCTTTTAATGTTGTGTTTCGTGTATTAAATATGCATTTCTCTTGAAATGAAATATAATACAAACGAACATTTTAAAATCGTTTGAATAATTGGAACAGAAATATTTTTATTATTTCGTAACGTTGAATTCAATGATAAATATTGCATAAATTGTTTCTGGTAAATTGTTTACAAATAACTCCTTTATTGGTTTTATAAATAAAATATCTTCATTTAATTCAGAGTATTGTTATTTGATCTCATTAACTGAATTTATTTTCAATAGACGAGTGCAAACTTAAAAGGAAACTCAGTTAGAAAAAGTATGAAAATAAGCAAATGGTATTCGAAATTAAAAGTATCAGAAAATTAAATTGAGGTTCTTCTACTCATATATCTTTTAAATTTATAAGTAATTAAACTTCACTTATTTTGTCCTCCTTGTTTTTAAAATGTAATTGTTGTTTTCATTTAATTTTAAAGTAACTATCACCTTTGATCTTCACAAATTTACCTTTTTTTTGGTAAATCTCGATCGCTCGAATGGTGCATGCGTACTTACGTCAATGGTCGATTTTTCTGTTATTGAGCTGTACTAGAGTAGTTTTACTTTGAGAAAATGTTTCTTTTTGAAATTTCAAAGATTTAAAATGTTACTGATTCATCACCTGTTGATTCCTCCGATTATAGAAATATTTCATTTGAAAAGATATGGAGAGTAATAAATATTTCACGAGTTTAAATTCTTTAACGTTTTGAGTTAAACTTAAAAATTATTCTTAGAGAAACTAAAGAATATTACATTTAATCGAAGTAAATTTGCATTATTTTTATCGGTACATACTGATTGTACCCATATCATGGAAATTTAATATGAAAGCTTAAAAAAGATAAGCTTTCAGATTATTTTCGAATGTTCAATATGTATATATATATATATATATATAATTCTATTTATACTTAAAATTCTATAATCTTATATATTTTTTCTCCACATCATATTTCCGAATACCATATGCGTTTCACTTCATCTCGCATTAAAGGATTAGATCTTGAAATTTTGACTGATTTATTCGTGATTCCTAGTAAAAGAATATCTTAATAGCTTACAAGGGCCTTACTGAATTGTTGAAACTTTTCCCTAAAACGCTTACGTAATTTCTAAGAATAACTTATATTTCCCTTCACTTGAACACGTGATTATGTTTTCCCTATTATATTTTTCCCAATTTAAATGTAGAAAAGGGATAATTTTTTCTTTTGATTATTTGATGCTTAAGTAAAGAAGTTGCTGAATTTTCTGATTTAAAAATTACCTAAATAAACGAAATTTAATAAATAACAAGAACTTTCAATTGCTACACTTACTTTTACTTTTTATACTTACTCGTTATTTTTTTTATAAAATTATTGTACAAGAGCAAGTAATAAGTTACCAAAATTCTTCAAATAGGAAGAATTTAGAATATTTCCTCATAAAGCATGCACTGATAATATTTTTCGATTAAAATTTCCAACACTTTCATACTTTACATACTTCGGCCAAAAATTATAATAATATTAGAATGATAAGTTACGGAATTTCATTTTATGGAAATAATTTAATGTATTAATATATTCAGAAAATGTGTGTGGAACTAGAGACTGATCTAGAGTTAATAGTACCTTAAAGAATAAAAAAAGTTGAGCATTTTTTTTCTTTGTGTATTATAAGGACTTTTTTCTAAGCACATTAAATATCATTCTGGGTTTTTTCTTCCTTTCCCTATATTATAAAACGTTCTGAAACTTTTAATTGAAACACTGAAAAGTTATGTTGATATTTTCAACCAAAACAAATGAAAATAATGGATCTTATACATAAGAGAAATAAGTACCCTCTTTTAATAAGTGGATCAAAATTACAGGAGGAATACTAGGATACTATAATTCACCCACAAATTCTATTTAAGTTGCTTAACAAGCGAATAAGAAATGGTAGTCATGGTTCGAAGATCTTACATTATATGAGGATTCAAAAACCCATGCCAACCTTAGATTAAATAAAGTGCTCTCGATTCTTCTTGAACTAGTGAAAGCTATTTATTTCTTCAAAATCTAGCTCATTCTTTTAAAATTGTTATTGTACTTTTTGGAATAATGAAATTGAGATCAGTTTTATTCATATTTGGTGAAGCATATATCTATTTCACGGAGATGAATTCTAAAATATAGGTGTTCATGAACTAAAAAACAACATTGAAAACAGATGTGATTGTTGTTTGCTTTGAAATAGCAACAACATTTGGTAAAAACCTCGAACAGTCAAAGTTAACAGAGAATATAAAATCAAAGAACATGTTTTTCAAGAATGTTTATAAGTTAGAGTAATTTAATAAATTCGAATAAATAAAAAAAAATTGTAGTTTTTGGTGTCTCCAGAATAAAAAGAATGTCCTAAAAATCTATCCATACAGTATTAACCAGGAAACTGTGGCGCCCCGTTTGAGAGCACGCAACTATGTGTGTCGGGGAAATCGAGCGATGACGAGTATACTCGTCATACATCGTCGTCGTGTGTACTTGTCATATATTATCGTCGAGTATACTCGTCATATATCGCCGTCGTGTATACTTGTCATTTTTCGTCGTCGAGTATACTTGTCATATATAACTCATTGTTACATTGTAATCTTCATCGTAGAGAAAATAGTCTCTAGATGATATTTAATTTATAAATTAACTCTTGAAGAAAAATATAGCATACTAAATTTTTTTTAATTTTAAAAATGCCTTAGTCTCAGAAAATGTGATTCAAACACACTTTTACTCTGTTATGCCTGAACACATTTATGTTAATTTGTATTTCAAATTTAACAAAACAAGCGTAAAATTATTCTTTTAAAAAGAATGCTTAAATATCAAATTTTCTTTTCATCTTTTTCGAGCAATTGAATAAGAAATTTCCCATTAAGGAAAGTAATAAGACAAAAAGAAAGAAGAAAATTAGCATAGTAATAAAAGTAGTAATGTAAGGTGTAGACTCAAACATACGTAAATGATAGTGAAAACAAAGAATAATTTTAAAAAATAAACAAACCCAGAGTTTCTTCGTAATTACGAATTCATCTTTTTTTTTTCTCTTTCTCAATTCAGTTTTATTATTATTATCTTTAAATTATTTTGATGCAGATTGTAAGCAAAAGTAATATTCTTTAATCAGCAAAACAGTTGTGTATATATTGAATTGAAATTTATAAATAGCATTTTGAGAGAAAATTGGATAGTTTCTTGAAAAATATAATTAGCTTTTACGAATGGATTTAACAAAGTAAAAATAAAAAAAAAGAAAAGAAAATCATAGACAGTTATTTTCGAAATTGTTTTTCTTATTCATTTCTTAAGAAAATATAAAAATGAATTGATTTCAGATTTTATTATATTGAACTTGGAACTTTTGCTAAAAATAACAAGCGGTTACGTTTTTAAGTAAAACTATTTTGTCGGAAGAATTATATAAAAGTAATATTTGCTACACTGCTAAAATAATTGAGAAAAAAACTGAAGATTTTTCATACAGAGAGATAAGATGCAAGGATGTTTGAATTTTTTCTCGAGATTCTGGAAAATTCATATTAAATTATAATGATGGCCAACATATGTGCGGTTATATTCGTGAAGAACAGTATCCTTTGAATAATGTATTTTTTAATATCGCATATGTATCACTAAAATTTATAATTAAATATCTGAAATGTAATAGAAATAATTTGTAGGAGTTTAATAAAATAAGGTAAGAAGCTGTCCATTTTCGAGAAGAAAAAGTTGAAGAAATTGGCTAATCATTAAAACATATGCAAATTTACTTTAACCTTTTCTTCTTCTTAAATTAATACTTTAGTTCTAACTTGTCGAGATAATTAAATAATTAACAATCCTTAAAATTTATCAAAGAAAAGAATTCTGTTATTTAAAAATCTTTTGAGATTTAAAGCAGTTATCCTCGATTTAATATTAGCTTTCAAGCTATGAATTAATATCTGTTGATAAAAGATTGCATTCAGTTATTTTAAA
Organism: Trichonephila clavata; assembly: GCA_019973975.1. Taxonomy (NCBI): domain Eukaryota; kingdom Metazoa; phylum Arthropoda; class Arachnida; order Araneae; family Nephilidae; genus Trichonephila; species Trichonephila clavata. Next base: position 23,761 of record BMAO01026656.1, read on the forward strand.
AATTTAAAGATATATTATTTTTGATTTGGTTATAAAAAAAGATAAAAAAAATTATTTTTGATTGAGAAATATTCTTTTTCGAATTATACTTGTAAGTATGTAAATTGATACAAAATTAATATATTTTCATAAATCATAAGTAATAGCTAGTGAAAATTTAAAAATTCTACTTTAACTGAACTCTAGAAACATTTCATTAATATATTTTTTTTCTGATTTAATGTTTTATACTTTTATGGCAACCAACTAGAAATATCGTTTTGTCGGTTAAAAATTGGAAGCAAAATTATTTAGTATCTTTGTGGGCTTCTGACAATTCTTTTAGTAAAATTGTTTTCTGCAGCTTTCACGAAAACAAATTTATTTTAAAAAGAAAAAAATAACTAAGAAATCAGTTAAGATTTAGCACGTAATTCATAAAACTTGTTCAAAACACATTCTCTATAACTTGATAATATTTTTAATAAATATATATAATACAACAAAACTATTTTTCTTTTTCTTTTACAGTATTTATAAAATTTTTGTATTAAATACAAATTTTCCAAAAGCTTAATTGGGTTGTTTTTGATAATACTTAGAATGTGTGTGACATTATTTTAAGATTTGATTCAAAACTTCCCTTTTCAGCAAGATAAAAGAATTTTAAGTTAACATAACAAAATATGTAAAAAATAAATAGATTATATTACTTGAATTTAGAAATATTTTTTGTGTCCTAGAATATATTAAAAATACATAAATCAGAATGTTTGAAGATATTGTCTCTTAAAACCAGGAAAAGAATCTTTGAATTTCAATCGTTTATTTTTATAAACTAACTGGCTGGTATAACCGTTCGTCACAAGGGTGACTTGAAAAATTAAAGAATACATTTTGAAGGATAAAGAAGTTTTTAATGATTTAATTATACGTGAATTGCAAATTAAGCAAATAAAAAAGCTTTTTCATATCTCAACTGAACAAAAAATCATATTAGTTAAACTTTAAGCTTCTAAGTCTAATAGCTGATAAAAAAAAAGATTTTTTTATTTATAACACCCCGTAACTCCCTTGTGGGTCGATTTTTGAAAACACCTCCCTAAGCTGATTTCTGCTCAGCAAAAGTAACATAATGTTACAAATTTTGTGTAATGAACACTTAAAATAGTGTAAATAATTCATATCTGGATGTGTAAGAAGTTAATATTACTTTTTGTTGTATTTATTTTATGTTAAAATTTTAATATTCGCAAGCAACGCCGTTCCTTACATTACAATGGCGATTCAAAGGAAACATAGCGAAATGTTGACGATAGAGCGAAGTTGGCATCATTTTTGGCTACCCTGTTGGCAACTTGGCGATTGGTTGAACGATGCAGAATTTTATATGCTGTGGTACCATCTGGTGGGGATCGTCAACAAATGGATAGCACAAAATCCTTCTCCACAAAAAATACATATACATGTCAATTTTCATAGTGATCGGTTGAACGGTGTTGGAGTGAAGCGAGGTCATACATACAAACATCCATTTTTTTATACATAGATAAATGCATACCCCTGAACATCACGTGGATAATTTTTCGCGTTCAAAACATATGAATTAGTTTATCTAATAAAGCTTCATTATTATTCTTGCATTCAATGTACTTATACTGTTAATGAAAAATCAAATTCTGAAATATGTTAGGAACTTAAAAAGTCGAGGAATTATGTCTAATTCCTATTTATTCATTTAGTATGGTTTTATTCTGTTCCGACTTTATTTTTACCAGAAACCGCATTATTTTCCCGAAGTTGTGTTTTGAAATGTCTTAAGAAATAAAATAATGCATAATTGCATATTAATTTTACAGTCCTCTAAATAACTGCGTTCTTAGACACAGTTTGGAGAGAGAAAAATGTGAATAGTTTCCTTCTATCGTCAGAATGAAAAAGAATTCGAGTTAATTCAAAATGCTTAGAGTTTAGACTTAGTTTTATTTCGTAAATTTCATAACCGAAATTTATTTTTCCTACACACAAGTTAATTTTTACTCAGTTTATTTTTCAAATCCAGCTGAGAGGTTTCGTAATTACCTAAATAATAATATATACTTCTAAGTCCATCTTTTGTGAATAACCGGTATACACGAACTTGGACATTATATATTAAGAATAAGAGAAAACCGCATAAAAACATTCAATGTTTACAGTTTAAAAGTATTTACAGGAATTCCACAGGTTGTAGTTCAAAGCACTATTTTTCGCACGATATTTGTAAACAATAACAACATAATCTAAAGACTAATAAGACGCTAGAAACATATCTCAATGTAGCACAAAATAAAAATTTATTTTCGTGTTTTGAATTTTGATAATTAATAATGGAATAAATAATAATGACCAAGCTAAATTTCGATTTGATTAATAGTATTTTCTTCAATAAAATATTTTTACCTGACTTACAATATTCGATTTGCTTTCTACTCTGACTTTATTTTGCTCGCAAGAATTTAATATCCACAAATGAAAAAATTTCAAGACACTTTTCCACTAAAGCTTTCTCTCTAGATTAGAAATTTGATCAGGGATGAGAAAAAAGAATGACAAAAACATCACTTTTAATGTTCCGATTTTTTAAAATAGTACCTTTCTTAGAAAGACGATAGAAAAAATCTCTTTTTACACTATTACGACGAAAAAGTTGGACCCTTATAAGCTTCTTTTCTAATCTAATGTAATTCTATCGGAAGATTGGGAAAATACAAGGATGTGTAGAATACCTTCTTACGTTGCTAGGTTACCAGCACTTGCGAGAACATAGATCAAGTTTTCTGACTTAATAAAAGAAGACTATGGCTTCGATATAACAATGTAAACAGAAGGGAAAAAAGGGTATTAAGATTCGATAGAAGGGATTTGTTGGCTAAATTTAGTACCCTAGTCTCTGTTGTTATATATATATTCAAACATCAAACATCTTTTTTTTTGCTGAATAAACAAAAATTTTCTTTCTGAATCCGAGTAAGTTGACAGATTGATATTTACTTACGAACAATGCGTTCAGACATTATATTCAGATAACTCGACTTTGAACTGAAAAAAAAGACCTTTTCTGAATACTTACTTTCTTTTTCGTTAAGTCAGGAGGGAAATGAAAAAGAATTTTCATTTATTTTCGTTAAATATATACACACTCTCACACATTATACTGGATAAATTTACATGACTTTTCATTTAGGAAAAATATTTGGTTTTCATTGCTAACAGTTCAGCAAATTAAGCAGATTTTGTAAATATTGATCTTGGAAGGATTCTTAGAAAAATTCTAAATATTTTTAGGAGCTCTGTAATTGAAAATTTTGAATTGATATGTAAATTAGATAGAGTTTGGAAACATCCAACAACATGCAGGAGATAATTCGATAAAGTATCGCAGATAAAAACATTTTCTTATATTTCTGTTTAGTTGAATTTCAGTTTTTTAAATTAGAATTGTTGTAAATTGAATAAATTGTTTTTTTAGTGCTTACACTGATAAAACTTATAGCTGCAAATAAACATTTCTTTTTTAAAAATTCATTTATCGGATTTTAAATTTATATCTTTTTTCATCCAAAATGTACTATATATTGTTTTGTTAAATTTAATAAAGGAATTCGTATATTAGTTAAACGTTTTTTGTACTTTAATTTAAAAGAATACCGAAATAGTTGCTATACTAATTTTTTATACGAATAAGGGAATATTACCTTTCTATTTTAAGTCGAATGTGTAACCTTATTTGCATAATCTAAAATCTTATTATTTATGAATTATTAAAAACATTTTTTTGTAAAATGATTTGTCTCATGTAATATATTTGAAGTTAAAATATTCTTAGATGCTTTCTACAAAAGAAATATTTCAAAAAACAACCTAATTCAATGTATAATTTTTGTTATGATTTCAAATTTAAAGAAGGGATTAGCTAATAGATTGGCATTTTAAAAACAAATGTAAAATCAGAATTAAAAATGAATTACAGTTAGGTTTTTCTTTTATATTATTTTTTAAATACAATTGGACCTCCATTTTACGAACTTCTGTTTTACGAATTTCTCTACTTTGCAAATTTTTTCCTGGAACCAAGAACATTTCATGATTTTCTTCATAAAACAGCTTCCAAATAGCTGAGTGCAGTTTCTATTTAACGAATTTTTTCTCTTGTGATTCGATTTTTTCTCTCCTTATTTTAAAAATATTTCTGAACCTTCATATGATGAAATCATTTGAAACAATACGATGTCGATTACAGAGTGAAGAAAATACTGCTCAGGAGAGTTTTGGTGCATTCTAAAGATGCGAGGAGTATCATGAGAGGAAACTCTCTTTCGAACAAAAAACGCAATACAAATAATAGACTTTACCAGTAATTAAATTTAAGGAACGTATATACTAATAAATGCTTAAAATTACTGGTTATGAAAAAAAATGTATGTTTTAAATTACTTGTAGGCTTAAAATTATAAAATGTCATTGAAATTCATTCATTTTTAATAAAAACATTACTTTTTTTAACGAGAATACAGTGTATTTCTGGGAAATATTTTGTTTATTGTTTTTTCTATTTGTTGGGTAAGATATAAAACATAAATAGATATTAGTTTAAAAAAAGGTGTGAATAATTACTTTTCAAAATAACGTATGGTGTTTATGTATTCAAATTTTGTTTTATGTGGTTTCTAAAGTACATTAAAAGACGAATATCTATTTAACGAATTTTCCACATAACGAACTTTATTTCGGGATTTAGCGACTTCGTTAAATAGGGTTGGAACTGTATTTTGATATCACATATTTTATTTTTCACGATAAATTGCATTTTTATGTAAATTTTTAAATTTTTCTAAATTGTTCACAACATCATTGAACCCCGGAAAAACTCACAGTTATCCGGGGGCTGATGTATGTTAAATCTTGTCAAGGCGAAAAATCTTCATGTTGGCGTGGAAGTTTGGTGAGGGAAGGCAAGGAATAGGTTGCCAGTTCAGGTATTGTTCTCGTCTCTTGATAATGTTTTAGATCTAGGATAGAAGCCAAAAGCACCTGTGTTGCTTCGAATTTATACGTTAATAAATAATTAATCAAACAAAATCATTGCTTGTAATATTTCAAAAAACTGCTTGTATGCTTGAAAAATGAATTACATTATGGTAGGGTTTTAATGTTCTGTGAAAGAATTTGGACAAAGTGTCGGCTTGGTAGAGTGTCCGCTTCTAAGCCCAAGGTTGCGTGTTCGATCCCGGCTGGAGTCGACAGATTTTCTAGATGTGAAAATCGTAGGCATGCATGCCATATGATTATGAGGTATGTAAAAGATCTCTTGTGAGACAAAATTAAATCACGGCAATATTTAGCATCCTAGGAGAGCTTGAATTAAAGTTAATTCAAGCGTCATAATTTGATAGAGTGAGCCGCCAGTAGATGGTGCCACCACGAAATGGCTCCCACATTTGGGTACTTACCGTGTCTGCAAAGGCCTAGTTACCATTATGCAGCCTATTAGGGGAAAATTGGATAAAATAAAAGAAAACAAGTAATATAAGACAATTAAGTCAATTCCTACTTAGCTCAACGAAGGAATATTTTATTTTAGTTAATTTTTATTAAATAGTTACAATTAATATAAATATGTAAAAAAATATGACACAAAGAGAATCACAAAATTAGGTGAAAAAAAAGAAAGAGATTTTCCTTGCCTTTTCCTTTCTATATAGGGTGTTGAACTATTTTTTTTGTTTGTTACTATTTATTCATTAATTAAATTTAATTATTCTAATAAAACAGTAAAAGAAAAAAAAAGAAATCACATTCTCAAAAATTATGCATTTTAGGTGGGATTCGAACCCAAGACCTTTGGATAGAAGTCCATCGCGCTATCCATTGGACTACAGGGATGACAAGGAGCAATTTTCCTTTCTATATATGCCGTTGGACTATTATTTTTGTTACTTTTTCATTTTTAAATTAAAACAATGAATTAATATTTGAAAAAACTGTGTTAACATCAAGTGTCATCCACTACAAGTTTAAAAAATGTATTTGAACTTGAATGGATGAATAGAAAGTATTTTATTAATGATTGAAAATTTGAACAAAATATACAAATATATATATATATATTATATATATATATATATAAGGAAAGAGAGAGAGACAGAGAGAGAGAGAGAGAGAACTAATAGTAGGAATTGAAAAGAGAGAGAGAGAGAGGACAGTTTACCAACTTTATACATCTTATGATAATAACAGTTTGTTGAGACATTGATTAATATTATACATTTTATCTTTCACTAAAGGCAACTGCGGGAGTTTTCAGTACTAGGTATGGTGCAGTACGAATTGGTCAGCCGTGAAAATCAGCCATGGTGTTATATATATGTGCATACTTACACTTAGTAATATTATTAATAATTAAAGAAATGAAACGTAAGTAATCTGAGTAATCGTAACTGAGTAATCACGCTCGCAAAGTCACGACCAGAAAACTTTGTGACGAGTAGTAGGTATGAGTCCGGGTAATGACACGGTCTCTTTAAAGACGGCATTATGTGACAAAATGTACGTTAAATTTGTTAAGGGTCGAAATCTTCACGTTGGCGTGGCACGGTAGTTTGGAGAAGGAGATATCAGCTCAGGTGTTGTCTTCGTTCACGTGACCGCAGTTCAAAATTACGATGTCCCTAGCCAATAAATGATCGTGTTGCTTCAAAATATGCCGTGCTAATAACCATCCAATCAATGAAATGAAATTTCATTCGTTCGTTTCATTCACTCGTTTCATTTTTTGTGAAAGTTCTCATAAGTAAAGGAACAATTTATGTATATGTTCAAAACAGATTACATTTCAAAGAATTACAGGTAAATAATACAATATGGAATTCCTTTAAAAAATACTTCTAATGGAATACTTTTGCTTTAACTTCATTGGTTATTCGAGTTAATTCTGCTGGACAGTATAGTTCTTGATTAAAATGTACATTTTTTACGAGACATATTTATTAAAATATTTAATAAAAATTCAATATTAGCTGTATATATATATATAATCAAAATAAATAATTAAGAATAGATAAGTACAAAGAAAATAGGAAATAAATTGTAATTTATAATCCTTTTACTCAATTAATTGGAAGATTAGATGATTTCTTTTTCAAATAAATTTTTCTCTGACTCTCAGATAAAAGGCATTTTAAATACTTTGCTAAAAATAAAACACTGGCAAGATAAACTTTATATAATTTTTGCTTGACCACTAAAAATAGATAGATAAATTATGAATTTAAGGATTAAAAATTGAATACTTAAGAATTCAGAAGGTCAGTATTATAAAATTTATAACATTTATTTGGTCTCTCTATAATTTAATATCATTACATATTTTTTTTATTCTCTCCGTTACTTCTTAACAAATATTCTTATGTAGCTACTTGTAATTACTACTTGATAAAACTCTCTTTTAAAAATTAATATTTATTTTTAATAATTTTTTTGGTGCATTGCTTAGTTTAAGTTATTTAATTAACTGATAGACAAAAACTCGCCTCATAGAAAGTCTGTTAGCTTTTCGTTGCTTTAGTATCTTTGAAAATCTATCTTAAAATGTCTCCTTTCTATGCAAATCTGTGTAACGTTTTTCAAAAGTTGATTTCTGTATGCAAGTATCTTTTTAATGGTAATAAACGAGTTAAAAGCATTTTAAATGATAAGAAGCAAAACAATTTGGAAAAAAATATACGTGTATTAAGCACTAATTAGAAATTATTGCAACGCCTGAACAAGTTCCTTATATGTTATCTGGTGTTAATTATCGTTGGCCTAAAGCTATGTGAGAGTTATTGGTGATGGATCCCTCGTATTTCCTAATCATGGTAAGGTGAGAATAATTCTTGAGAGCGTACTTGACTCCACTAACAACATCATCGATGTCCAATTCAATTTGATGCGCAACCGATCTCGTCATTTCAAGCGGCATTTATTTAAATCTCAAATAAATGCCACGGGGTTACACAGATGTTTGCAATAACTTCGAACATAATTTAGACGTATCTAATATTTCTTAATGTAGTTCACACGTCAATCGTCCACGGTAATTGATGAAAGTTGTTTGAAAAAAAAAATCGTTTGGTAAAAATATATATAAAGCTATTTACTGCAAATAATTAGTAAGATTTATAGGATTTTATAGATCAGTAGGATTTTTTTTTTGAATCTGTGATAATTTTGCAGTATTGAAGCCTATTTGAAATAAATAATCTTTAAAACCTCAGAATTTTTGTAAAATATTTATAAGAATGTATTAAAATATTTGCTTCCATTATTTTTTGGATTCCGAAATCTCTTTTGATAAGGTTTCACAGAAAGTTATTTGCAGTATACTCATAAAATAATGGTAAAACTATTTCTATCAATAATTTCTTAGAATGTAAGATTCTAAGTAAAATTCAATATCTAAATTCAGAGAAAATAGGAAAAAAATATCTTTCTTTTAAAAAATAAACCTAAACTCTTTTTTTATGGGGCAAAAAAAAAAAAAAAAAACTTCAACACCCATCATCAAAATATTCGAAGAGAAATACCAAAACAAAAACAAACTAAAAAAAAAGAATTTTAACTCACCAGGAGAAACACTGTGTAGCTCATGTTAATCCAAATCGGCGAGCTCTAATGCTGCCTCGAGTATCTGCCGCTAAGTTTTTATGCCCGTTTGTCTTTTTGACCAATCCCTAAATCATAACTCTTCGAGACAACCCAACCGTGAATTCCACTTTTCTCGAATATCGTGCTAAGAAAATTCACAACATCGGGGAGGGTTACCATATTTGGTTACGAATCGCCGATTTAATTCTACAATAAAATAAATTTAAAGAACTTCTCTTGATTTGAATACAAAAGCTGGTCTTCGGAGAAGCAGGACCTTTTTAATTATAATCCATAGAATAGGAATATATTAAAGAGATTGTAATGCCTTTTTGGTATTTTGTTGAAATACTTTCCCGAGCAAAATTTAATTTAATCTCTGAAAACATTAATTAAATATGATTCAGAGTCAACGCTCGTATATTTTCGTATTTTCTGTTTTCCCTGTTTCGGACTGCATAATTATTTTCTAAGAAATCATATTAATTTTGCTTTCGGCGACTCTGGAATTAAAAATAAAATGTTCTGGAGTTGAATATTCTGAATTTGTCAAGCTTAGATGGACTTTTCTAACTGTTACCATCAAATGTTTCTTTTGCGCTACATTTATCTTTTAATTTGTAACTGAGAATATTTACACTGTAAATTCTTTTAATTAATTTTGTTCCAGGAAAAATTATTTTTATGTTACAAAAATGTAGTATTTTCAGGAGAGAAAGTTGAAAAACTGTGAGTTCAGCAAATAATAAATGGTAAATGGAACTAATGTACACAGGGGTGTAGCTACCATTGTATCAGCCGTATCAATAATACGGGCCCCAAGCTACAGAGGCCCCAACATATGAAAGCAAAAAATAGGGAAATTTTGAAGAGGCCCAAAAAGGGGCCGCAAGAAATTTTTGATATAAGGCCCACTTAGGACTTGCTACGCCCTTGAATGTACAAATCTTTTTTCACACTGGAAAATTTCTTCTGATGCTGCTTATTTACAATTAATCCAGCGTTTCTCAAACTGTTGGGTGTGGGGCACCTAGGGAGGAGGGGGGGGGGGCGTGTTAACCCTGCGTGGGGGCGAGCATATCGAAAAGTTAAAAATAAAATATTTTTAAATATTTTAAATATATTATTAATTTACTGAAAGAAAGCAAATTAAAATATGTTCCGACACAATAAGAAATAACATACACTTTACAATGCACTTATAAATGTATCAGTACTGCATAATGTAATTTGATAGTTGATTTATCAATACTAAATTAAAAAAAGCCGCTCATTCGGTATAGTGGTTAGTGACACTGACTGCTGTTTCGTTGGGCCTGGATTCCAATCCCAGAGAAGGCATGGATGTTTGTAAATATATAGTGCATTTGCTACATGATGGTTCTCTAAATAGCTGTTGAGCCGCAAGTCCTCTAGTGAGGTTGGTGGAAGGGGTTGAAAGGTGGGAAGCCCCTGACAACCTACAGGATGTTCTTCCTCAAAATTGGGGTGGAATCTATCCAAATCGTATTGTCACTTATAAGCGCTCAAAACTACAACTAACGACAGGCGTATTTGCAGCTATTTGCCGAGATGAAATTCGCGCGCCTTGATCTGATGTTACCGTCGATTAGGTGGCATGAGCAAAAACAAATTAAGAAAAATTCAATAACTACTAGTTACTTCCATAGGCTTGTCAGATACAAAATTGTTTACCTAATTTAATACATATCTTGATAATTTTTAGGTTTATAATTAAAGTTGTATTGTAGATTTAGGGTCAAAGTGCATTGTTATTGGGGGTAGGGGGTGATGAAATTTGGGTTGCAAATATTGAAAGTTTGAGAAACACTAAATTATTCTCTGATCTGGTTACTTTATAAAACTCTTTTGAGTGTGCCCATAATTCTATGATAACAGAGTTTTTTAATCTCTCATAGAAGAAATTTTGATTTTGCTGTTGGTATTAAGTATTCAGCTAGGCAGATTTTATCCATTGCAATCTAAACTTACTTCGAATTTTTTTGAGATTCGAAAGAAAAAGAAAGATTCAGGTTTAGCTATATTGATTGAAATCTTCCATTAATCCCATTCTTCTTATATAAGATATTAATTTCGGGAAATTAATCCAAATAATTAATTATTTCTAACTGGTATTAAATGATGCTAATCAGAAGTTTCTTTTCGTGTTCGAAAAAAGAAAACTTTTTAATACTTTCGAATAAATTTTGTTTTTATGCAAAGAATTTTATTCTGAAATGCATTTATTCTGAATTATAATTTCATGCTGAGTATAATATCCTTCACTTGCTATATAATTATAATTTCACTTACTCTTTTATTTAGATACTTTGTGTAGTTACTTTTATTCAAAAAAGTATTTTAGTACCGGTTTATATAAAAATAAAATAAAGTAACAGTTCTGAAGTTTGAGGACGCGAAAAAAATTAAATAGAAGTTATAATAAACATAGGACGGTATTTTGAATTAGTATAAGCGTTTGTTTCTTATTTTTGTGAATCCTTTGAAGCAACTCAATATAGGGAAATAGAAATAAAAAAAAAAACATTATCTATTCGAACTGAATATGAACACAAAACTCCAAACCATTTTCAGTACAATAATAATACATTATAATCTAACAGCATTTTATTTTAGAACCGGGGTGGGCATTACGTTGATCACGATCGCCTGGCGGACCACCAAGACAATTTGGGGTGATCGCCTAAAGATTAGTAGTTAGTAATTATATATATATATATATATATATATATATACAATCGAAATATTCAAGATTAGTTGACAGTACGCAGACTACTAAGTCTTCTTGCTGATTATAATTTCGAGAACTAACTTTAGATGAAAATGTTTTATATTTTAATGTATATTGAAATGTTTGATAATGAATGCATCATTAGATATTGCTATATTTTGACTATTATTATTATGTTTGTATTTTGCATTTTGCTTTAAACGCAGTTTAAAAAAAAAGAGTTTTTTATTCTATTTACGTAGGTAAGTAAATATTCCGTATTTATTATTAAGTTATAGTAAATATTGTTGACCTTTTCTTTACCTCACCACACCTATGACACTGGGCAGTGGGCGCACTCGTGAATTTTTCAAAGGGAGCGTGGCGTTGTGGTCCAGGGTCGAATGTCTACCCATTCTCATACCCTACCCCAATACGCACCAACATATATTTTTCATTTTGCAGATTATCAGGAAAAAAGAACAATAAAAAACAAACTATTGAATAAATAATTCGCATTAATTAATCAAAGGATTATTAATAACAAATACTTAATTAAATTTTACGTACTATATATATGAGATAATAATCGACCGGAAAAAAAATCGAAGACTATGGAGGAGGGTCCGAACCCGTGGAGACTTCCCCCCCCCCCTTTGTGTGTGCCATTGACACTGGGTGGACAGCAACACCTTGAAAAAATTCTAGCCCTCCCCTGCTCTAGATATGTATATTTTTGATTCGTGTGGTAACCCCTATCAAATTTAAACATAACTTTAAACACTTCCTGAGCTGTCATCTGTTTGATTTAGGGATGAATGATATCAGATTGAGCTTCTTTTGTTTTGCTTTGCAGAAAATATTGTAAAAAGTTTTTAAAAATGTTATCTAACCAAGGTATTTGTTTGCAGAAAAATTCTTAACTAAATATAATGCACTAAAATATAATTGAAAGTCAAAAAATGTATTTTTAGAGCATTTTGTGACTAAAATTTACGAGTAAAAATGTTACACATCAAGTCTAATATACATCCAAATTTTTGTAAAATTTTCTCTATCTAAAAATAAAAAACGTACGGATTCTTGTTTAAAATAAATTGATCATAATAACGTATATTTTTAGAACAGAAATCTATTAACTCTTAAGACAGGATGGTCGCAAAATACCTTTTACAATTATGCAAATGTATTCGAATATTAATATGTTTTTAAAAACGAATTAAATATAAAGTGATTGTAATATGTTATACTATCTTTTTTAAATGAAGATGGTTGATTGATTTGAATTCTTTCTAACGAGAGAATTTTCTTGAGACGTATTGTACCAATCACATGCCTAAAAATTATTCGACTAACAAATTGAAATTATATAAAACGTGACGGTGTAATATCTACAAACTACTTATTACTCTAGATTTTGTCTAGTAGTCGAAGCTCCATTCAACAAGTTAAAGAAGAATGCGGCTGTGTTTGTGTAGCTGTGGCATCCATATGAGCCAGTAACAGCCTTCGGACTAAAGTGATCATTTTGGTCCAGTGGTATGTTACGTACTTACGGAACCAAAGATACTGGGTTCTGTCATGTTGGATCGGCGCCACTTCATTGGTGAACCTGGCTGCTTTAAGAAAAAGCAATCTTCTGATCTGTCGTGGCGCCATCTACTCGCAAGAATTAAAAACAACAATTACAATTAAAAACTCGTCAGATTCAATTGACGCAGCAAAACAAACTCTTTAGACTCACTCGACACAGCAAAGTCGTCAGACTCACTTGAGGCAACTCATCCAATTGTCAGCAACAATTCACTCTCTCACCATAACAACTATATCATTCATTCACCTACCTACGGACTCACTGGTGGGGGAGGGTGTAGAGGCGGTATCCGTGTGAGCCAGTAGCAGCCTCCGACTAAAGTGATCATTTTGGTCTAGTGGTATGTTACGGGCTCATATGGATACCACCGCTACACAACACAGTACAAAAGTAGTTATTTTAAACAAGTTGAAACAGCTTTCTTTGTCCTGAGAGATACATCACAGTTGATGCCTTGCTATGTTAACCTTAAATGCAACGCGCTTGAAGAACGCATTAATAAATGTATGCTAGTCATCTGAACTTAGAGTAGAAATGTATTACAATATTAAATATAAAGACAGAGTCACCTGGACCCCCCTGTTATTGTGCCATTGACATTATATTTGTCCGGGAGGTTGCCGAATCTTTTAGTTTGAATGTTGGAACAAATCATTTTTAATTGCTTTTTCAATGGATGCTTTAGATTCATATCACGTCAACGGAATTAAGTTTTTCCCAATTTAGCTCCAAGCGCTGTACTAGTCAATCCTTCCATGAACATATTCTTGATTATTTTGGGTTCCTCAGAAATGATCTTATTTCAATACATTGAGGATTCTGTACTTACTTCGGGTTCACAATACTGGTTCTTAGCCTATCACTGCTAGTCTCTTTGGGGATTGCAATCACAGCAGTCACTCAAAATGGGGTAAAAAAATTTTAAAAAAAATGACACAACTATAACATTTACGACTCTCAGCTATTGAAGACTCTCAAAGTGTGTAAATTAATTATTAATTTCACACACAGAAATGGAAAGAAAATACAAACTTCAATTAATAAGTTACAGACGTTAGAAAATTGCATAGCATTAGTCACTTTTATTCACAACAACAATTTCTCTTTCTAATTACACTCAATAACGGTACGAGTCTAGAAAATGCATTTCACTTGAGTTCTTAAAACATTGTACGGGATTCTCGGAAAAGTAGAAATTATAGACATTACTTACAAGACGTAAAACTGAAAATGAGAGAAAACCTCGTAAAATATCTGATAAAAAATGTTATAAATATTTTCTTAAAACAAATCTTAGTTTTAAAATGCATCGAAACAAAATACTATGGAAAAATTTGTAAAAGTATCTACACTATTAAAATTCGAAGGTAAACAAACGTATCTATCTATCTATGTATGTGCGTCTATCTTCTCACGAACGGCACCACACAGAAAGTCGCGGAAGGTACCAAAAGATCGGGAATTTTCCGGGGAAGCCGTATTGCCTATTTATATTCCGATATTGTAATTAGTTGAAAAGATATTAATTAAAAACCTGAAAAACCCGTTTTTTATCGTGCAAATTTTGATTTGTCTCCATTGTTGCAGCAATGTTATTGTTACAACAGTGACAAAAGCAGGCGTCGAAAATCGGTTTTCAGCCAAACTTGCAATTTCATGACGTTGCTCTGTTGTCTGTATTAACTTACTCTGTTTAAAAGTAAATGCTTTTAATGTGTGACTAACTTGAAATGTATTATTAAAATCCCAATGTCTACAATGTTTTACATTTTTTATAAATTTTCTTGGATTTAAATTCCAATAGAAAGAAAGTTACAACTATTTTTCAAATAGATTGGTACATTGTATATCTCTCTTAACGCTGCCAAGTTAGACTGTGTTGGAATATAGTAAAACTTTTTTAAAAAATTTATAGAATTTTGTAATTTTGAACAACTTTTATTTTTTCAATTTTCGCACATAAACTATTTTTAAAAAAGGCACTTTTCCATTTCAAAGAGATTGCAACGAAAAAAAATTGCTAAAATCACCAAATGTCAGTAATGATTAATTGTGATAAACCTACGACAGAATTGACCGGTTTGAGAGCTTATGGAGCATGTGCAGACAGCTACTTTCTGATACATCAGAACTGATAGTTTTCTTTATTTTCCAGAAAAGCAATTTAGTGAAAAACTTTAAGAGAATATAAGAAAATGCTGAAATGCTTTCATCAAATAATATTATTTACATTTTAAATCTTTATGCAGTGATATGAAAAAATCTTTAGGTTTTCTTTCCCATACTTCTTTTTTTTACAGTTACATATTTTTAATCGAATAATCAAACACACATCCAGATATAAGCAGTCATTTCCAGTGCAGGTTTATCCATTGGGCGCTTGGGCCGGGCGGAAGGGGCCCAGGGACCCAAAAGGACCAGGATAAGCTGGACTTAACTAGATTTTCTGATTACAAATTTCGATTCTCCAGTACCAAAGAAGCATGTAGATATTCTGTGCTTAGGGCCCGCGATGAGCTTAAATCAGCACTGGTCGTTTCAATAGATAATGGTAAAAAAATTTTTATTCATTATTTAATAAAAATGGATATAAATTAATATAAAAAAAACAACAAATTACAGTATATTTTAAAATTATTATTCATTACAAAATTAGTTATTTAGTAGTAAAATTATACTCTATCTTTTTTTCTTCTTGTGGATAAAACTAGATTAGTTTTATAACTTAGAAATCAAAAATAGAATTTTAAAGAAAGACTTTATCACTGGGGGAAAAAAGAGAGAAAAAGAGCTATACGCATGAAAAAGCCCATGTAACGCCGGGCTTAACCAAAAGAAACGGAACCTGTCTGCGTATAATGGAAAAAAAATTAAAGACATTTCGGAAAAAATAATTTTAATGACATAAGTATAGAAATCACACACACAATCGCGAATACACTCTCACCCAGAGATGCGGGCATTGAGAGGGAAAAATTAAAATTTCATTGGGATAAAGTTATACTCTCAAAAAGACCGTGCAACACCGGGCTGAGTGGAGGAAAAACATACCCACCCAATGGAGTAAAGAGGTGAAAGATATTTCAAAAGAGGGAAATTTAGTGACATTGATACAAAAATCCCACACAAATACACCAGGAAGAGTGCTTGCACCGAGATAGGAAGGAGGATTTTTTAAGGCAATAATATTTATACACTTGAACAAGCCCGAGCAACGCCGGGCCATGAAAGCTATCTACACTATTAAAATCCGAAGGTAAACAAACGTATCTATCTATCTATCTATGTATCTATGTGCGTCTATCTTCTCACGAACCGCAGCACGCAGAAACTCGCGGAAGGTACCAAAAGATCGGGATTTTTCCGGGGAAGCCGTATTGGCCATTTATATTCCGATATTGTAATTAGTTGAAGAGATATTAATAAAACCTAAAAAAAAGTTTCTTTTTCGTGCAAATTTTGATTTGTTTCCATTGTTGCAGCAATGTTATTGTTACAACAGTAACAAAAGCAGGCACGAAATAGATTTTCAGCCAAACTTGGAATTTCATGACGTTGCTCTGTTGTCTGTATTAACTCAATCTGTTTGAAAAATAAATGCTTTTAACATGTGATTAAGTTGAAAAATATTTTATTAAAATCCTAATTTCTACAACATATGGCATTTTTTTTACAAATTTCTATCGATTTTCTGGATTTAAATTCCAAAGAAAGAAACTTACAGCTATTTTTCAAGTAGATTGATACATTGTGTACATTTTCTCAAAGCTGCCAAGTTAGACTGAGATGGAATATTACAAAACTTCTTTAAAAATTATAAAATTTCTTAATTTCTTAATTTTTTTTTTTTTTGCACATAAAATATTTTTAAAAATGGTACTTTTTCCATTTCAAGGAACCATAAAAATGCCACGAAAAAAAAATTTCTAAAATCACCAAATGCCTACAATAATTAATTGGGATAAATCTACGAAAAATTGACCAATTTGAGGCTTATGGAGCATGTGCAGACAAACACTTCTGATGCATCACAACTGATAGTTTTCTTTTATTTTCAAGAAAAGCAATGTAGCGAAAAACTTAAGAGAATATAAGAAAATGCTCAAATGTTTTCATCAGATAGTATTATTTACATTTTAAATCTTTCTTTATACAGTGAATGCAAACAAATGTCTGGGTTTTCTCTTCAATACTTCTATTTTTTATAGTTACGCATTTTTAACCGAATAATCAAACATTCAAAAATAAGCAGTCGTTTCAATAGTAGCGGTTTAGAAATTTTTCATTCATTATTCAATAAAAATGCATATAAGATAATATTTTTTTTAAAAAAACTAAATCAAATAGTTTTTTTACAAAATTAATTATTTAATAAAATTGTACATTGTTTTCTTATGGATAAAACTAGCTCAGTTTTGTAAGTTACAAATCGAAAATAAAAATGTAAAGAAAGATCTTATCACTGTAAAAAGAGGGGAAAAAGAGCTTATACATGTAAAAGCCCGTGTAGCGCGGGGCTAAGCTGAGAGAAAAGAAATCTGTCTGTAAAAAGAAAAGAGATTGAAGACTTTTCGGTAAAGATAATTTTAATAACGTTCGTATAGAAATCCCTCGCATCACGTATACACCCTCACCCAGAAGTGCTGCACCGAGAGGGGAAAAGGAAATTTCCATTAGGATAAAAGTTATAATATTGCAAATACCCGTGCAACGTCGGGCTAAATGGAGGGTACACACCCGTCCGACACAACAAAGGCGTGGAAGAACTTTCGTAAAACTGGAATTTTAATGAAAATAGAGAAATCACTCTCAAACCAGGGAGTAATGACATCGAGTGAGGAAGAGGAAATTTTCATTAGCAAAAAGTTATGCACTCGGCCAAACCCGTTTAACGGGGGTTTTCCTCCCAAAGTTAATTTTTATTTGTTTATACTAAAATATTTTTAATCTAACATACAAACATCCAAAAATAAGCAATCGTTTCAATAGCTAACAGTAAGATTTTTAGAAATTAAATAACGATAATGGATTTAAATTAATATAGAATTAAATTAATTATAGAAATCACTCACTCGCGCGCGTGCGCACAGAGAAGTGCCTCATCATGAGGGAGAGAGGAAATTCCCTTGGGGGTTAAGTTACATACATCGGTAACAGCCCGTGCAACGCCGGGCTAAGCGGAGG
>BMAO01026657.1:0-51064 GCA_019973975.1 Trichonephila clavata
CTGAGCTGGCACCCCCTCTCCTAACTACCACACCACACCATCGGGAGGACGTTTGAGCTCTCGACAGATTTAACGTGCATCGCTCCCCTACACGGCGGATCTTTAGTGGTACTAGGATCGAACTCATGACAAGACATTCTTTAAATCAGTGCTTCTCGAACTTTCAATGTTTGCGACTCAATTTTTCAATCATAATTTTCATGGCACCCCCCCCCTTTCCGTATAATAATAATGCATTGAATTGATTAATAATGTACTATGACATTAAAGCTACAATATGACTTTAATTATAAACTGTACAAATTATCAAGATAAGTATTAAATTTTGCATATAATTTTGTATATCACAAGCCCACATTGGGGTCACTAGTAATTATTAAACTTGTTCTTAACTTAGTATTTATAAATTAATGATCAAATACACTGTGTGGAGTACTGATACAATTATGAGAACGAGTATTATATCATTGTAAATGAGCATTTTTTATTATCTCGGAAATTATTTTGTTTTGATTTCTTTCAGTAAATTAATTTTTTAAATCTTTTGTGACGGGTGCTTACGCGTTTCACTAACCTTCTCTCGAATCTTTAAATATTTTATTTATTTCAACCAATCTCCGCCGAGAGCCAAAAGTGTGACTTATGCAAACGAGATAATTTCGGGTTTAGCGAGTTCGAAAAAGATATAAAGGGAGAAATGAAATGAAGAGAGAGGTTGATTAAGAGGGAATTGAGAGAGTAGTTTTGCTAGTGGAAATATATTTGTCGGGAGAAGAGTTTACTAAAAGGTATACATAAAGCCAGTTCGAGACGGAACGGAAAGATAGCTAAGATTGAAGCCGCTCCTTAAAGCAATACAGATATAGAAGAACCTACCTTAAGAAAAGGTATCAGGTCAGTTGTTTTCATAAATTAGATATAAATGCGTAGTTTGATTGTATGCGTTATTCTCCGTGGATTCAGTTAGTATTCTGTCGTTCATAATCAAATTCTTCTCGCACTCCACTGTACTTTGTTGATCTTAAAGTTTGAATAATATTTGTGTATTTCTCTATTAAGAAAGGTCAATAAATAAGATTGATTTATTAAATAAGTAGTCATTAATCATGAATCCAACATACCCAGATTTAGATAATACGCAACGGGGAGTTAATAATCATAGAGGTAGTGAAAGGCTACGACACTTTTACTTACGACTCTTCGATATGCTCGCCCCCCCCCCCACGTTTGAGAAACGCTGCTTTAAACTAAAAAATAAAACTAAACCACTCTATTTTTTCTATTTTCACCAAAAAATAATAGCACATATAATTTTTTTGTTTCTCATTTCAAACATTTTTTACAGGTTCTTCGACGTCATTATTTCAGTACATTTCAACTGTGCAAACGCTTTTTCTTAGTATCAGACATTATTTAACTTCAACACTTTCGTTTTTTTTTTATTTATTTACATTATCGCATTTCATTTGCAAGATAAAGCTTTTCAGAATATCAAAACTCAACAATATCATTTATTCTGCAGCTCATTGTTCTTTATCTCAGCACACTTGAGAAGAGAATGCAAGGATTAAATTTTCCAAATGATAACACTTAAATGTTTTTATAAAGCATGGCTTTTCTGTTATTATCAAAACTATATTTATGAGGAGAATTCACAAGCGCACATCTAGAGCAGGGGTTGACAACATATGGCACGCGTGCCACATGGTACGATTCTCTGTGGCACTCTGCACTACTCTACAAATTCGTAAATTTTTGAAAGAGAGAAGTTAATAAATTTGTAATGGACCTCTTAATGGCAAAAATCTTCAGAACAATGGACATTTAAGCAATTACGAAACAAGTAACATAAAAAAAATTTAAGTCAATTTCCTCTTTGAGTGGATGAATAGAAAGTATTTTATTAACGATTGAAAATTTGAACAATATATACATATATGAAATAGTCGTGGCCGTTGGAATGAAATTTTTAATAATATGATCGCTATTGTTGATGGTTTCTTTGGATGATATTGACGAGGCATTCCGGTGATTAATTAAAACTTGTTTATTATCCATCTTGAACACATATAACATTACAAGGACGACACAATTCACACACACAAACAAAACACACTGCACCCGGCTACATGTTAACGCAAATATACCGAAGCGAAAAGAGAGTTGGTCTCCAGGAATCTCGCTATTTATAGGCGGCTCAAATCACATGATCTGAGTGGGTAGCTAGAGGTAGTTTAAAATACTGCCGTTAGGCGGCTGGCTTAACTTATTACTAAAACGTTGGTCCTGAAGGGATGGACCATTGGTAGTTAAAAGTTATTTTAAAGGATTATATTACTGGGAATTATTACATATATAGAGAGAGAGAGTGTGCTAATAGTGAGAATTGAAAAAAAGAGCATGATTTGTCTGCAATGTTGTAACAATGCACACCCGGTTTGACTGAAAAACAGGTTTTCGGCGCCAACCTTTGTCATTGTTTAACAGTTACAT
This sequence comes from Trichonephila clavata, assembly GCA_019973975.1. Classification (NCBI taxonomy): domain Eukaryota; kingdom Metazoa; phylum Arthropoda; class Arachnida; order Araneae; family Nephilidae; genus Trichonephila; species Trichonephila clavata. The sequence continues at coordinate 2,494 of BMAO01026657.1, forward strand.
TGTTACAACAATGGAGATGAATCTAAGTTGGCGTCGAAAACCGGTAATTAATTAATTAATATTTGAAAAAACTGTAGTAACATCAAGTGCCATCCAGAACAAGTTTAAAAAAATTATTTACACTTGATTGGATGTATAGAAAGTATTTTATTAACGATTGAAAATTTGGAAAAGATAAATACGTATATAAATAAATATAGAGTGAGAGTGAGCTAATAGTAGGAAATGAAATATCTCAAAATAAACTTAAAGCTAAATTTACAACTATTTTGCAAATTATTGAATATCATTTCTGGAGAGATTTAATTGTTTAAAAAGAGAAAATTGCATGCACTCTGCTTTCCGCTTTTGGTTCTACATATCTAAGTTAAAAAAATCTTTCCTTATATGACAAATATTTCGAGTCCGAAAAGAAATTGTTTAACATCTGAATGCTCAGAATCGTGTCAAATTGAAAGTCAAAAATTATACCCCTGATTTTGAGAAATGAAAGTAGAGTTGTGCACAAGCACTAAGTTTGCATTAAATTTTTTATTTATCTTTTTATTTAACTATAACGAAGAGGAATACTTATATAATTTGTCTATTTCTTATTTTAACAAATATGTTTAAAAATACATAATATACGTATAATTTTTGTTGAAGAAATAGTTATATTTTATGCTGTTTATTTTTAAATGAAGCAAAATTAATGTATAACAAAACTGTAAGTCTATATTATTGACCTCTATATTCTCTAACACTGCGTGCATTATAGCGAGAATGGAATTATTTCAAAAATGTTCTTTTGTGTGGCACGCTGAATCCTATTGGTAGAATGGTTTGGCCCGCCACAGCTAAAAGATTGCTGGCCCCTGATCTAGAGGCTACGGCAGCCGAGGGATCATGTGGCGAATTCGTGAAGGGAAGAGAGAGGGGCATCGTTCCTATTGAATCCTATGTTAGAGTCCGGATTCACACAAAAGAACCAACGTATAGAGAGGCTGATGTACTTTCAATCTGTCAAAATTTACCGTGGCGTAGATTTGTCGTGGAATTTGAAGAACAAGTTCCAATCCAGATATCATCCTCGCCACTTGACCATGATAAAAAATTTTGAAGTCCGTCGTTGAAGTCTCCGGTGCTGCTGCATGCTGCGATGTTTAAATCATTCAATCAATCAATGGCTTCAAGCTAGAGAAGCGTAAATTAGTTGATACTTTTTTTATTGACCCCTTAAGAGGTCAATTTTTTTGCCCAAAAAAGGCACCAAAATGTTCCAAAAAAGGCACCTTTTTCATTGCATATAATTAAGCAAAATGGAAGAATTTTATTTTAATTTTCAATTTTAAAGTTTTTCTACACTATTTTTTATTTTATAAATAAATGCATGGAGCACAAAAATCCCTAAATATTTGCTTTTTATAAGTACACTTGGCATGCAATGTGTGAAGAATATTTCATGTATCTTAAATAATTTCATGTTCGTACCTCTTTTTCAAACAAGTGAGGATTTTGTGTGTGTATATGTATCACAACAATTTGAAGCGTGGCGTAATACCAAGTCTTATACATTGCAATGAAACAGAGATAATATCAGCTGTTTTTAGCGCGTTTTTCACGTAGCGGAACAAAAGCTCTATTAGGACGCAAATTTCGTCTTCGTCTTCGTTCCATATTTTGTCGTACTTTTTTCTCAGCCAATAAGCAACCAATTGATCTCGGGTTTTCGGCATTTGGTCGCATTTGTGCCCTAGATGAGCCGAATCATATTTAAATTTTCCCATAGTTTTCACAAATTTTACTACAAATTTCCTGAATTTCGCTAGTTTATAAACAAATTTTTTCAAATTTTACCTAGTTTTCAAAAATATCGTACCAAATTTCCATAAAATATTTCAAATTTTCCCGAGTTTCCATGGAATTTTTCGAATTTTCCACAAGATTTTCCTGAATATCTCGGATTTTACCAAATTTATCCCAAATTTTACTGAGTTTCCACAAAATTTTCCCGAGTTTTCCTCAAAAATTTCCCCGAATTTTCACAAGTTTTCCACAAAAATTTCCGAAGTTTTCCAAAAAATTTTCCCGAGTTTTCCAAAAAATTTTCCCGAGTTTTCCACAAAATTATCCCTGAATTTTTACTTTTCAGCTCAATAGTAGTACATTTAGAGGAGTGGTACAGTACACTACTTTCTGTTGGTAAAAAGTTCATTAGTTGCATTATTGTAAAATACAACATGTGAAAAACGCTCTAAAATTACTTGGCCATGCCAATGATTGATATTTTGTTTTTTATTATTATTATTTAATTTTCGTTTCTTTTCATGCAACAAATTGCATACTGTCTAGCCAATCCCTGTTCTTTTCCGAATATTTACTTTCAAGGACCTAAATTCCTGCCTTCAATTAAATAAATTATTGTTTAAAAAAACTAAAAAACACCCTTTTATGGTTAATCGAACTAAAAAGTAACAAAAATAATTCTTAATATAAGAATAAAATGATTAACGAGAAAATTAATGTCATTGTGGTAAAGGCTTGGGGTGCTTGATATTAATTGCTATAATTTCTTACTAGTTCTATTTCGAAGAACTGAGTTAGTGTATCTCAGTGGGCCGCAGACCACGTTTTAAGAGCCTCTGTATAGTGCATTATCTAAAAAAATATTGTTGTTGTTGTTAGTAATCTTCCAAAAAGACTGACCAAGTCAGCTAAGTTTCATAAGACCGTTGGCAAACAAGAAGAGATCCATACAGCTCCTAGATAGAACCTACAACTCAAGAAGTGCTCGGAAGAAGCCTGGTTAACCTGACATCTGGAACACACACACACACACAAGTGGCGAAAATTTTCTTTCTCTCTAAAAGCGAGACTTTTAATGTGACCACTGGCAAGAGGTTAAAATGCAGAACGCGAGACTGTCTTTCGCGAGGGCTTTAGCCATTCCGATCTATTACCCCCATACCAACGATGAGTGGAACCATATTCCACTCCATTCTTTTTTGCCACTGAAAAAAAAAATGGAAGAAATTGAAAAAATATGTACCGCATTTATTCAACTGCAAGCCACCATCGATTCTACACAGCACTCCAAATTCTTAAAATGTTATTGTGAAAAAAATATATAAAAAGAGTAAAAAAGTTTATCGATATTTATATTTACGAAATTTAAAATATTTAAAGTAAGATCTAATAAGAAGTGAATAATTGATTTATTTTACCTATATTAAAAACTTTTAAATGCGCCCATAAACCAATAATTGCTCTAACTGCCAATATCGTGTTCAATTTCCCTCATTCAATGAATTTTTCTGCCTGAGATTCTAAGCCGTACCTGATTTTCAAAAGCATTTAGCCTTGCATAAAAAGTGCAGCTTAGATTCGAATGAATACGGTATATTGGTAGTTGTAAACGTGTTACATAGCCATCAAATCATTACAAATAAATCATATTGGATCATAATATATATATATATATATATATATATATATGGAAGAAATTTATATAAAATATAGAACATAACAGGGGGAAAAAATTAAGATCAAATCTAATGAAATACAAATAAGAACCTAGCGAGTCAAAAGCAATTTCGGACTTAGGACCGAATAAGTGGGGTTAAACTAGTTTGAAGGCGCCAACCTTCCCCCTTTGCATCTCGGTAGGAAAGACCAAAATAAAATAAATAGAAATTTAAAGTATAAAAATCAAAGTATAAAAATCCAAAGTATAAAAATCCAAAGTATATAAAATCAATAAAAAAATCAAAGTATAAAAATCCAAAGTATAAAAAATCCATAGAAATATGAAAGAACAACCGACTACTATTAGGCAAAAAATTCTCCCAAAATGTTTAAGCAGAAAAATATCAAAAGAATTACCCAGTAAAAGGATTCTTCCAAAAAGATTTTAAAACTTCTGCTCACAGAGCTTATTCTAGGAGATCCAACACTCTTGAAACCGATGGAAAGCTTTTATATGTTGTGATAAAAATCTAAATTGCACTTAAACGCATCCTTTATACCAGCTTGTAAGGAAGACGCCAAGAAAGATTACATTCAAATTTGGTAGGCTATAACTTGGTTGGTTGTCACAAATGTAGAAAATTGGTTGGTTGTCAAAATGTAGAAATGTAGAAATTTGGTATGGTTGCTAAAAATGTAGAAATTTTCATATTATAGGATTTTTAAGAAGGGTGTTTAAAAAATAAACTGTGTGAAGAGTGTTAAAACAGAATCTTCACAGCAAAACCACTAAAATGCTGACTTTGAAATCCTATTGTTGTATGGTGGTTTTGAAATCAGAAATAACAAGACGATTAATGTATTTGTGATGAATATATGTTCTTAAGAAGTTAAAAGGATAGTCATGATCTAAGCAGCATTGGAAGAATTTCTTGATATTATTAAATTTATCTATTTTGTTGGTAGTTAAGTTATCATTCCTAAGTAAAAAATTCAACACAATATTTCTGTAAATTGATAGATGCAAATTGCTGTTCCATACAGGAATTTTAATTACATGGAAACTAAAAGAATCTCTTTTGTCATAAATGTTACAGACTACTCTATTTCAATAAGATGCAAGTCTAAATCTAGGAATTCAACCATATTAGAGTTAAAATTAGTTTTAAGAAGGTTGAGATTGTCAGGGTAGAACATAATATTTGGTTTGAATTCACTATTTTTACCAAAAATTATTACATCATCTATATAACGGTATAATAAGAAAGATTCATCAAAAATATGATCAATTTCAAAAAAATGTAAATATAAGTTAGCTAAACTATTACTGGCAGGACCACCCTGAGGTAATCCTCTGATCTGTTTAAAAAGATTTTGATCAAATGCTATGAAATTTTCTTGTAAAACAAGATTAACCAGTATATCAAATTTTTCCTTTTTCATTGAATTTGCAAATCATATTTATCATAAATTAAATGTAGAACTCTAATCATATCATCTATATCAATAGAATTAAAAAGGTCCTCGAAGTCAAAGCCATGCATGGAAAAAACTGTCATATCCTTCGTGACTCTAACAATCTCTAAGCTATTTTTAATTATTGCTGTGTGTTGAAAGCTATCGATAGTATTTTGAAGAAGGGATTGTAAAATCTTCCCAGACTTCGTTATATATGTATTATACCCATTAGTAATACTACGGAATTTTATTGGATTTTTGTGGAATTTTGGTGTTAAAAAAATTCGTGGGTATTTAATAGTTTTGAGATGAATATTTAATCTTTTGTTTAAAGCCAAAAGACGATTATCATCTTCTCTATTGCTGTGAATCGACTTTTGAAATGCATTATTCTTTAAAATATGATCACTTAATAATTTACTATAAAAATATTTACATATTATTGCATAATTAGCAGAGACTTTATCAACATAAGTTATCACGAAATCCTTTTGAATATTATCTATCGATACTTTAAGGTCTTTATACATAATTTCATTTTCAACGTTGAAATCCAAATTTCCAATTTCTATTGCTACAAGAGATCTAAATTGATTGAATGCTTCTATCGGCATTCCGTATTTAATAGCCATTTTAAGGTAGAAAGTATCCAAATCTCTTGTGATTTGTTTTACAACGTTGGATTTATTTTTTGTGATCATAAGTCTAAAGCCAGTACCTTTTTCCATAAAATTTCTCAATAAATCATCTTTTACAATGCGAAGGTCTCCAGTGACAACGTGCTGATGATATTCATCGATATAATCACAATACAAATAGCATTTACACTGCTCCGGACATAGGAGCTCCGAAACTTGATTATAATTGAAAATAAATCTACCAAGTTTCTTGTTATATTTGAAAGTTTTTAATAATAATATTTTTAATAGGAAAAAAGGATTGATATTTCTGAAATATACCTGAAAAATTAATTTTGTTAAAGGATTTATTCATAAATAACATGGTACAATATTCTGTAGTGTAATTTTCTACTGCATCTAATTTGATATTCATTTTTTGTACTAGATAATTATTAAGATCTCTAATCATATGCATACCATGGGAATCCAAAAACTTACATCTGCTTAAAATATCTGTCATAATTTTAATTTCTCTTTTATTCATTCCAAACATAAAAGATTTAATTAAGCCTGCATTAAAGTTATCATCAAATTTATTAGCTAACTCCAACATAGACCCTCTTGAGAGTAGTGCTGTTTCTTGTAACTCTCTTTCCACGCTTAGATCTTGAAATTCTTGAGATTCCAACTTTAATGTTGTTACCAAAAGCTTTATCGAATTTCGGAATAAATAATGACTCTTCAGATTTTTGTTTAAATGATGGCAAAATATTTCTGCCGTTCCACATTATATTCAGACCATAAGGATAAAATGTTCTAAATGCACCTATGCAAAAGTTTTCAAACCACAATCTCTGTTTGGTATTTGGCACTATTTTAAGTATGTGTACAGCTATGTTATTAAATCCATGCTTGTTAAAGTGCCCGATTTCAACCTTACTCTGATTTTTGTTACACTCAAATCTCTTAGAATCAGATCTATGCTGATTTAGTCTAATATTGATAGTATTCTAGGTCTGCCCTATGTAAGAGAATTTACACACATTACATAACATTCTGTAAACACAATTAAAGGTTTTACAAAAAATATAACTCGAATTCAAATCTAACTGTTCATCACTAATCATGATACAAGCCTTGCATCTTTTGTCAGTGCAGGACCTGAATTTAAGTTTTAGACAATGGATATCTTTGAAAGGTTTAGTTTCAGATATATTACCATAACACCTATCTCTTTGAACTTCATCTCTACCATTCAAAATATTAATTTTATGTTCTGGCATATGAGATAATATCCTATTATATTTGGAGTTCCAAAAAATTCTAGTTTATAAACCTTAGCAATACATGGTTTAGAATCATAAGGGTAAATAAAAGAATCATGTATATCAGAAAAACTCACACATTTTTTTGTATTTCCTAAAAATTTTTTGTTTTTTTATATGCTAACTCAGAATTTTTGTGCCCATATCTATAATTCACAAAAGACATACCCAAATATATACCAAATCAGAAAAATAAGGCTCTACTGTATGGTAAGTGTATGACGATGGCACAGATACCATTATACTGTACCACCGAGCAATGCCATACCAAGGTATGACAAATTGCCAGTCACATAAAATTTGTTAATTTTCATATTCATAGTTATTCAAAAGGTGAAGTATCTTGAAAAGAACATAATAAAATGTTAATAGCAACCCTCTAATATATATATACTAGCTGTTACCCGCCCGCTTCGCTGGGTATTTCATGATGTTTTATAAATTTTTACTGCTTATATATATGTATAAATTATTGATATCTTAGTCCTAGCATTAAGAATTCGATTGAATTGAAAAATATACTTATACCTGTAACTGTCACCTGTTGATAAAAAAAAGAGCAGAACTCATCTAATTTGTATTTTCTAAAAATCTCTAAAATTGAAGCATAGAATGATGTTTGCTCTTTCGTAACTCAAAAACTAAGTGGATTCCCGCAAAACCAATTTTCGGTGGATCTCTACTCCGTAAATTGAACATGCAAGCCAAATTTCAAGTCTAAATCTAACAGAAAAAAGCAAAAGTTTTACTATAAATATCCCCGTAATCCCGTTGAGAGCCGTTTTCCAAAATTACCGCTCTTAGCGGATTTCAATTCAACAAAAGAAAAATGCAAACCAAATTTCATTATTATACTCCTTATAGCTCGAAAAAAGTAATTTTTTTTTGCCAATACGTCGATTTGCTTAAAATACATTCTTAGTGGATCCCTATTCAACAAAAGAAACATGCTTAACAAATTTCAAGTATTTGGGTCTAACAATTAAAAACAGGAATTTTTTTCTGTAACTCCTCTTGACCCCTCGCAACCTCCTTGGGGGTCAATTTTCATTTTACTCTTTGTTAGAGGAATTCTATTTCATGAAAGGAACATGCCTACCAATTTTCAAGCAGGATGATCAAGTAGTTTAAAAATGGAAATATTTATCGATTACGCCTCTTAATCTCCAGAAATTAAACTTGGTAGTTGATATTCGCGAAACCCATTATGTAGCAGTTCTCTACTTTACGAAAGGAATCTGCTTATCGAATTTCAAGACTGTACGTCTAACAGTTTAAAAATGGGGATAATTGTCTATAACGCCACTTGAGCCCCGCAACGCCTCTTCTGGGTCTGTTTTCACAAAACCCATTTTGTAGGGGAATTGCACTCTATGAAAGGAATCTGCTTATCAAAATTTGAAGACTGTGCGTCCAATTAATTAAAAATGCAAAAAAATTATCAATAACGCCCCTTGAACCCCCGCAACACCACCTAGGGGTCGATTTTCACAAAACACATTTTGCAGTGTATTTCTATCCTATGAGAGGAATCTGCTAACAAAATTTCAAGACTGTGAGTCTAATAGTTTAAAAAAAGAAATAATTATTTATATCTGCCCTTAACCCCCTGCAACACCCCTTGGGGGTCAATTTTCTCCAAACCCGTTTTGTAGCGGTTATTTACTCCATGAAAGAAACATTCCTACCAATTATCAAGCAGGTAGGCCAAATAGTTTAAAAACGAAAATATTTATCTCTTACGCCACTTATTCCCCTGCAACGCCCCTTAGAGGTCTGTTTTCACAAAACCTTCTTATAGCTGATTTCTACTCTATGAAAGAAATCTCTTTATCAAATATAAAGACTGTGCGTCTAATAGTTTAAAAATGGAAATAATTATCTATAACGCCCCTAAAGTCCCCTCAACGCCACTTAGGGGCAATTTTCACGAAACTCATTTTTAGCGTATCTCTACCCTATGAGAGGAATCTGCTAACTAAGTTTCAAGACTGTACGTCTAATAACTTAAAAATAGGAATTTATAACGCTCCTTAAGCCCCCCGCCCCCACAACACTCCTTGGGGGTCAATTTTCCCAAAACCTATTTTGTAGCGGATATTTACTCCAGGAAAGAAACTTACCTACCAATTTTCAAGCAGGTAGGCGAAGTAGTTTAAAAACGGATATATTTATCTATTACGCCCCTTAATCCCCCGCAACGCCACTTAGATGTCTGTTTTCACAAAACCCGTTTTGTAACTGATCATTATTCTACGAAAGGAATCTATATATCAAATTTAAAGACAGTGCGTCAAATAGTTTAAAAATGGAAATAATTATCTATAACGCCCCTAAGCCCCTGCAACGCCACTTGGGGTCGATTTTCACCAAACTCATTTTGTAGCGGATCTCTACTCTCTGAAAGGAATCCGCTTACCCAATTTCAAGATTGTACATCAAGTAGTTTAAACATGGAAACAATTATTATTAAAGCCCTTAACCCCCGTAACGCCCCTTGCGTTTCGAATTTCGGAAAATCCTTTCTTAGCTGATGTCTACTCTATCAAAGGAACATGTCTACCAAATTTCAAGTCTGTAGGTTGAATAGTTCTAGAGATTTCGTGATTAGTCAGTCAGTCAGTCAGTCAGTCAGTGAGTGAGTCGCTTTTCTCCTTTATATATATATATATATATAAGGAAACAAAATATTTTAAAAGCGACTAGCTTTTGCAACTTAAGGCGATATGGTACCCTAAAAATCATCAACCTGTCGAAATTTTTTATTGGCTTATTTGATACCTCGAATCTTTATAAATATGCCTGCAAAATTTCAAAACTTTACTTGCATTTTTTTATCAAGCTATGGAGCAATATTTGATGAAGGACAGCAACTACCACGCCCACATTTCAGATTATCTGCTAGAAAAGAGCCTGATAAAAATGACTTAATTATTTTTCTACTGCGCATCAATCAGACTGACATTATATATGCAGAAACAAATTATTTTAAGAGAAAATTGTGCAATTCATGCAAAAATTCTAGTTTGTGAATTATTTATTGGAAGAGCAAATGGATTTCTCGTCAAGGTTTAAAAGTTGTGCGTGCTTTTTATGACATTATTATTAATGAAATTAAAACTTCAAAATGGATTCACCCAAAGCACAAATACTAAATCTCATTTTGATAACTCTGATACTTAAAAATCTAATTCGCAAGAATAGAAAAACTCTCCCGTTTTTATATATTTGTTTTTGGTGATATATATATATATATTCCATATGTGTGAAATTCAACACTTTTATTATTAAAATATTTTAAGAAATTTATTTAAGCAAATGCACACATACAGTTCTTAGATTTGATATATTTTACTTATAATTTGTTATTTGATTTTGCTTTCTTTCGAGTACAATATTTAACATGCGAAGGCTTTTAAAATCATGGAAATAAAAAAATAAAGGCAAAAACATCTTTTGTACATGCTGTGCATTAGCTCTGAGCATGGAATTAGCTCTGAAGTGTGTGTCTATTTATTTTTTTATGATTATTAAGATAAAGTTTTAGGAAATATTGATCTTTCATTTGTTTTCTTCTATATATTCATTATGGCAGTATACTGTTTAATTGTTCTACATTTGTGCAATTTTTTATGGTAAGCATTTTTCAATAAGCTAATTAACATTTTATAAAAGTTTCAGACTATTCGATGAATATTATATTCTTGGAATGAAAACTTCAAACTCATATTTTTCCATGTTGAATTTTTGTACATATACTGTTATTCAAAACCTTAAGCCTTTTTTGATAATTGAAGTGTGGATTTGAAATTTTTTATACATGTTCTGAAATGTATGCTTTGTAAAACTGTGCATGGAATTAGTTCTAACATGCTTAGTACTTTTTTTAAAAAAAGTTCAAAATAAAAACTAATGTTTTTTTGAGATTTTTTTGGAGGTTTAACTATAAAAAATTAATAAAAAATTAAAGAGCAGCAGCAGAAAAAAACCCATGCAGAGTCTTATGTAGTACATTATAAGGTACTTGGAAAAAATCTTTGAAAGAAAAGAGACATATTTAAAAAAGCCTTAGAATTTTAAAAAAATGTTTTAAAAAGTTCAAAAAATTTAGATTTTACAAACATTTTGCAACAAATTAAAAAAATTTTGTATGGAATTATTATTACATATTAACCTTTATAAAATACAATTAAAACCATATATCAAATATTAAAAATAAAAAAAATTGTGAATATGGTACCATATCGCCTTAATATCCTTCATGAAAACATCAATAAATGAATCAGGAAGCTTAATATAAACTTCTTTGTCCCCCCCCCCCTCCCAGATCATTCTAATTTCAAATCTTGTTTTTAAATTCCTACTAAATTCATATTCCTATCTATAAAGTTTTCGTCAATCGTTTGGAAATAATGTTATTTCTAACTAACATAGAATTTAGCAGATAAGAGAGCTCAATTCGTAAAGAAATAAAAATAAATAATTTAATAACATTTATATAAAATTCCCTTTGCACACACACACAGTCAAATATTCAAAATTTCTTTATCATTCACAAGAATTCAAAAACTAACAGCTCTTGCATTCAGCCTGCAAATTATCGAGAGGCTTTCTCGAGATTTAATATATAGCAGCATACGTATGGCATCCAGGAAATGTTAAACAATTTGAAACACATTTCTGGTTTTTATGAATAAATGTGTATTCATTAAAGTCAATGAGAAGAACAGAAAGTTGAGTAATAAATTATGTAATTAGGCTTTACCGCCAAAGAGACTAAAAGGCTATAGAAAGATATCTTTGTGCATAATTTAATGTGTCTTCTTCTTTCCGACAATTTTAAGAGTCAAAAATATCATTAAAAGTCTGAATCGTTTCACGAAAAAAGATTCCAGTTGCTATTTTTATCTTCTCTAATCTGGAGCGCGATAAAATAAATCTGTCTTAATAAAAAAATTCCTCGTGATCTTGAAGTCATAATCTTCTGCAAATAAAATGGAACAAGAATTATGCAAGTAAGTATTTCCTAATATGCCTAGTTCTTTCATAAAGTGCTCTTTTGTACTACTACATTCAACCTACTGTGTAATGAAATAAAAAATGTTACAATTTTTATATTTTTTTAATGTTGTATGTAGTTAATTTTAGAAAATGAAAGGAATACTTACAAAAATTGTTTTACTAAATTTATATATTCAGAGTTGCCGTCTAGGTGGCGTAGTTGGTTTGGAACTGATTTTGTACGTCCATCCCCGGCTTGTGTCATCCCCGGCCCAAGTCGGTGGATTTTCATGATGCAAAAAATCGACAGCGTCCATGTCGTATGATCATGCGGCATGTTAAAATTCCTAGAGGGCCTGTTTGACATGGGTGCTAGAGACAAAGTTAGACTCCTGGTACGATTTCATCAGAGCTCAGATGCTTCCAAAGGGGAGGAAACTGTGTGTCAAAATTACATTGTGACAATTGATATCCACCTATAAGGCGCTACACTAAAAAGTGATACCAGCTGTACAAAGCCCGCAATGGTTATTACCAATCCGGTGCCCCAATAGGAATATAGTATATATTGTCTCCAGAGCTAGAGTTATATTTAGGTCGCACTATAAAGCTGCACGAAGGCTATTGGCGATGGACCTCTTAATTTATAACTATGGTCAAGTGAACCGCTGGCTCTAGAACAGCTCAAGATGGTGTCGAGTATGCTTTTCATTTTTCCATTTTACTGGCCTCCGCACTTTTTCAACATGCTGTATGTGAATTTGTAACGGGTCCTAATTCACTAATCGTCTGGGAAAAAATATTTCTTAAGGCTGTTTTCGGCTAATGTTAAAGAATACTACCCAAATTCGGAATTGTTTCAGATATAAAAGTACTCAAACATTAATATTATATTCTGGCTTCACTATCCTGTATAGAATCACTTATTTTATCATACTACTCATTTTATCCGAGTTGACACATTTTTTCTTGAATAAAATGTGTTTCGCATTTTTCTCCTATATCACAATGCTAAATGAGCTATCCCTTTACGTGTTAAAAGGAAAAACTAATTATTTGTGAAATATTTTGAAATTTTAAAACCCTATATTATAAACAAATGCATGTGAATTATACAATGTCACAAATTTTTATAAAAAGTGAGGCATTTTTTCTGTCTGAAAATGTGCTCCGCGTTAAGTTCACTCTCTTGTGCATATGGCGAAAACAGTCTTAACCGTTGTACGATATAAAATCGCTTACCGTACAAAAACCTACATTAATGTAACTGTGAGTTTCTATTAAACTCTAGCGAAGTGAGTGAGATAAAAGGTAGTTGTTAGGCTGCTGCAATATTTAGATTGTTCGAGTTAATAATAGAAGGCCGCAGAGTTTCAGAAAGAGAAGCCTACGTCTCACTAAACAAGTTAACTTGTCAAGCCAGCTCGAGTGCCATTATCTTAGCGAAATGTAAGGGAGCGAATTATTTGTTAAGAGTGAGTCAGTGAAAATTAACGTCGCACTGTTCAGCTACTCGAGGGCTTTGGGCGACTGGACCTTGTAATTTTGAACTACGGTCAGGTGACGAGGACGATACCTGAGTTGGTACCCCCTCTCTTAACTACCACACCACACCAATGGGAGGACGTTTGAGCTCTCGACAGATTTAACGTGCTTCGCTCCCCTACATGACGGGTACTTGGCTGGAACTCATGACATGCCGGTCACGAGTTCGTTTCCTTGACTACTAGGCTACTGCGGCCACAAATTATTTGTTATAGATAGTTAGATTAGTAATTAAGTTGACCACTCCCTCGATTTAATTAAATCTCTGATAGTAACTTGAAAGTAAAATAAAAGTCTTGATTTTATTATAATGTCTGTTTATTCGGTGTCTCCAACTTCACCAGCGATTACGTCGTCGCGACAACCGTGTGTTTCTTAACTTACGAAGCTATATGATTTCCATTTTCGAAATTGTTCCTTTTCATACACAAAGCAATAATCAGAATAAAAGTTATACTTTCTCGTGTTCGATAATTTTCTTTATTAATGTAGTTACGCACCTATCAGGAACTGTAAGATGATTCCTTTGTCTCTCTTCATTTTTCGCTGACAATTCACTGCGGTTGAAGAATATAACCAGCATTATTTTTTTTCGCTTTGAGTTCAAAGATTATTTAAAATAACTAATGAAAGCTAACGCATTCAAAATGTTAGTCAATTCCTTACACCAGCAGTATGGGAAATCGTACGGCTGTTGTAAAAGACGGGCGAATTATTTGCGAACCAGTGTGTTGATTGTAATCTTTTACAATGCCATTCCAAATCGAATGTTTCCCAAAATAAAATATTACGGAATGTGAATTTAAGCACTTGTGCCTCTGAGGGGAAAAAAATTCATACAGTTGAAATAATATTTTATCTTATTTTCTTTTCTGTTGCCATCCCACAACCTCATTTTTAGAAATTTAGATTAAGATATGAAAATAGGTGGAAGAGATAAAATTTATATCGAAACACAGAAACCAAAATCAAACGAAAATAGCTAAAGATGTTTATCGGAACACTACTGGATATTATGCGTGCTTTTGCCTTGAAGCAATGACGTAGAGCAGAGAAAAGCAAATAGTGGCTCGCAGGCCGCATGCGCCCCACAAAAATTATTTTTGCAGCCCGCCAAGACAGTCAGAAAAGTGTGATAAGATACATTTGTCCCATTAAAGTTATTCTAAATGTGCCTCCAGCTACAGATGATAATAACTTGAATAAAACTGCCACTATTTTTATCTAACTCTTATTTAATGGCTTTCATGGGGCAAATTATACCTTTTCTGAAATGCAAAATTGAGAAGACACAGTGAGATTCAATCGACAAAAATAAGTCAAAAATCAAATACAGTAATACCCCGAATTTACGCAATAGGTGGAACGGAGGGATATTCATATAAAAAAATATTTCAAGTTTGCAAAGAAATTATTTCAACTTGTGGTAACGTTCGGTTACCTCTTACATCCGAACCCTCTTGTCTACCTGTAAACCCGGCTAGATGTGTAGGAGGAACAGAATAATCCACAGACATCATTTCCAATCTAATTAATTTATTAATTCTTATTAACAATTATCAAACAGACACAATACAATTCTAATTAAGGTATATGAATTATAGAAGTGTGTGGAGGTGAGATTCTATAACACTATATACTACTACAGACCCTCAACTGAATCTAAGATAGCTTAAATACGCTCAGTTATAACTACGTAGCATACGAATAACTAGCTTCTACTTAATCAAATACACAGTACCTGGACCTTTAATACATCGGATCCTACACTGGAACTTGCAGGCACTCTTTTCGGCTTGATCAAATGACGATGGCTCGACGCTCTGTAATCTTTAATTAATTCCACTACCTTTCAATCTTCAACTAACAACTAATTCTCAAGCTTCTGTTAAAACCCTATTTGCACACATCTAACGTATCAACTTCAGCGTGTCAACAACAACGTGTCAACAAATTACTTTCTTCCTTCCTTACTGCCAACTCGCGAAAACCAAATTTATATAATATAGCTTATTTACATAAATCACGTTTGCTTATTCGATGAAAGTTGGTTGAATTAAATATTTTTTTTAAAGAGATAAGAAGATATTAGTGGAACCGCGTATAGATCCGTCACAAGCTGAAGGCTCAGAATCGTGTCAAATTGAAAGTCACACAATATCTACCCCTGATATTGTAATATGAAAATAGAGCGGTGCAAGCACTAGGTTTGAATAAAATTTTTATTTATCCATTTATTAAACTGAAAACTAATAAAGATAAATACTTATATTTTATGTTGTTTACTCCTTATTTTAATAAATAAGTTTAAAAATCCATAATATATGTACAATTGTATTTTTTTATTTTTGTTGAAGAAATAGTTATATTTTTTACAAGCTTTTATTTAACTTGCAATGTATGTATGTATCTAAGTAATTTGTTCGGATGCAATCTTACAACTCAATTTTGAAGCGGATATCTTCAACCGATTGAGCTGAAATTTTGTATACACGTTTAGTTTGGATGACAATGCATGTTTTAAAAAATTATATTCCGATATTGCAATCAGTTAAAAAGGTATTAATTTAAAACCTTAAAACGCATAATTGTTTTACCCCTGTGCGCTGTTTATTCCTCTATGCTCGGCCACTCAAAATAAAGAACGAAGAGGAGATATATTTTTTGGAATTTTGACGTTTTTAAAACAGTGATTTAATGATTTTTATAAAACTCAGATAAAAAATAATTACAGAATCGAAAAGATCATTTATTTTGCCACGATACGGTACAATTTTTTTCAAAATATTAATTGTATTTTTTACGACTTTTTTTTAAAAAATGAGTCAAAATCGATACGATTTTATGAAAATGGTGTCTAAATTGTTGCGCATGAATTTTTTTTTTTCGTTTAAATGAATCGACATTCCGTACAGGTCCGTAATATTTATTATAAGGTCCGCAATATTTATTATAAAGTCCGCAATATTTATTATAATTTAATAAAATAAATATGAATATATGTATATACGAACATAATTTCAATAAAATTAACTTACACTTTTAAGAGGATGTCTAACGAGCAAAAGACAAGATTCAAACACAATAATAATAACTACAAATATATTAATATCAAATGATGTATTTGTTTCGAAACTATTCAAAATGTATTAAAAAAATTATTTTTTCATCTTAAGTTAGTACTTATAATTACAGACAATAGAAGACTTAGTCTGCATATTATCAGTCAATCTTGACTATTTCGGTATATAATTACCTACTGCTAATGAATGTTCAGGCGGTCACCCCAAAATGTCTTGGCGGTCCACCGGTCGGTCGCGATTGACTTAATGCTCACCCCTGGCTTACGGTTTTTTTTTTAAATATCAGCGAAATCCTGCACAATTTGGGAGTGATACGAACAACGGTGAGAATTTATATAAATTACAAGTAAATATCCAAATTGATGCATAAGATTATTCAATGCAGTTATCTTTGCTGTTTACAGTTCTATTTATTTATTGTGTGGATGGGCGTAAGCCGCATAGATTGTGAGTCGAAGAGAGAGAAAGTGTGTTTCAAATTCTGTTTTTCATCCCAAAAGGCTGAACCTATTTGACATAATCACAAGAACATTTTGCCCATTTTTACATGACGCATGATACACTTAAAGATCTTTAAAAAAAGATAGAATGTTTTAATCAGGCCGATGATTCACCATTATGTCTACAATGGCAGATCCCACGCACTGCGGAAATGACCGCCGGTGCAATCACGGCCGTGTAAGAGCCATGTGTTCGGATGGAAACAATTAGTTTGGACTTAAAAGGCATTGTGCTGTCACTAGTGCTCCCTCTCTTTCAATGAACGTGGAAGAAGAAAAATCAGTTCTCTCTGCCTTTCTCCACCGGCTTAGAAAATTTACAGAACGTTTTAAAATCATTAAAATGTCATTCGTTGAGTCACTTGGGTGGAAAAATATTCACTTTTGCTGCACTTGCGTAATTTTGAGTTTATTTTAGCAAAACTGTTTATTTAACTTATACTTATTTGAAGATGTTACATTGAGATACATGTTGTGACTACCTTCGAAGCACTTTTTTGAAAATATACATTTTCAACTAAATAAACACTTTATTTAAAATGGAGCATAAAACTGGAATTCAAACACAATTTCCACAAAATTAAAAATAATTTTGGATATATTGGAAATTTTGAGAGAAATTTTAGTGAAAAATTGCAGTTACGGTGAACCTCGTAATGAAACTTTTAAGCAATATATTAGCTAATAATATTTATGCAGTGTATGAATAATATCATTACCTGTGTTTAGATCTATAATGCTTGTAATACTTTTGAAAATTTTTGAAATATGTCAATTTTTATGCAAGAACTCAATTTTTTTAAAAAACACTAATGCTATTTTTTCACAAGAAGTGCAATAAAGTACATAAATAATATACTCAGAGATCAGATTATAGTCTACATTACAGATAGAACTAAATAAAATATTTTCTGAAAATTTCAATTCCATATCTTAAAAAAAAATCCTGTAGTGAACTTAACAGTGAAGCAAAAAATCGAAAAATATAGTTTATCAGAAAATGCATTTAAAGATTTTAATACAATATGAAATTTTTTTCACTGATTGTACATCTTTTAACTCACCATATTTATCGTTCAAGCTCTCTTTAGCTTCATGCTTAACTAATTCTGACTTTTTTTACCCTTTTGCTGTTTTCTGGAAAGTTTTATAGACTATAACAATTGTCGTTTTTAGTGAAATGTTGATGAAAAATTTCAGTTACGATCTTTTATACAAAGTTCTAATGAATGTATCCAAATAAAATTTACACAGTACATAAATAGTATCTTTATATATATTAGGAATTAAAGGATTTGTAATATTTTTGAAAGTTTTTTAAAAATGCCAAATTTTATGCAAAAACTGGATTTTTTAAAAAATTAATGATTTTTTTTTTTCATAAAAAAGCAATAAAGTACATAAATATATACACAGAGATTAGATTTCGATTCATAATACAGATAGAACTAAATGAAATATGTTCTGAAAATTTCTATTCAAAATTTTAAAATATTTTGTGTAGGGATCTGCTTCCGGTTTTGTAAACTCCATTTCCAATTTTACTAATTGTGCTATAACTTTGCTTCTAAATATCGTAGACACAAAAATAGAGTGTTTTTGGAATCTTAAATGTGTGGGCTATAAAATAAAAATATAAAAGAAATTTCGAAAATTTTCACCAAAACGGCGAATTTTGTAAGATAAATACACCAAAATCTTATATATAAAATTTATTCGCGTTACTTTTTTTATAAACATCTATAAATGTTTATCATTATACCACACATATTTTTTTTATAAATATTTATATTTTAATTCAAATTATGATATATAACCATATATGAGTGTTTTGTAATACGCGCATAAAAACACGCACAGCCTCTTTAATTATTTGCTAGTATATCGCACAAACTTTCCTAAGAAAGAAAATCATAGAGCTTCTGACATTTTCAAAAATGGCAGAAGCTATAATTAAGATACTTGAGGGTTAGTTTTAGTGTTTATTAATGTTGCACTAAAAAGCTGCACGGGCTCTATTTGCGACGTTTTGGCGACACTATTGGCACGATTTTGAACAATGGTCAAGTGAATGGGATTACACATGAGCTCTGGCACCCCCTCTTCTAACTTCTACAGCATACCAACTGGGGGTCGTTTGAGCCTCGACATATTTAACGTGAATCGGCCCCTTATACACAGTGGGTATTCAGCGGTACTAGGCTTGAACTCATGACACTTTAATCACGAATCCATGACCTGTACCACTAGGCTACAACGGCCACGCCATGCCAACAGGAGGACATTTAGCCACGACATATTTATAGCGTCCATGAGCTCCTCTAAAAGGTGGGTCTTCAGTGGCAGTAAGTCTCTAACCATTTGATTTATTCTTATTTTTTTTTCCTCTAATGGAGCTGCGGATTGGTATTTCTACCTTTGCAGACCTAGTACATTCCCCAGGAGCTGGTATCACTTTTTATTGCGGCACCATATAGACAATACCAATTGCCGCAAGTAATTTTGACTCCCAGTTTCATTCTCAGAGGGAGGCACCTGAGCTCTGCTGATGTGAAATGTGTACTTAGGATTTTAATATTGCCGAGAGCATTCAAGCCAAATGGACCCTCAAGGGATTTTTTACATTCCGTATAATCATACGACATGGACGCTGTCGTTTTTCTGCATCATGTAAAACTACCGACTTGGACCAGGGTCGAAGCATTTAATCTTATTTGATACGATTAAATAAAAAATGAGTTTATTGTAGTAAAGAGTGTGACGTAGACTTATACGCTGTGCAATGTATTTGTGTAATGCAATGTACACCTGGTCTCAAAAATTTACAGAATATTGTATCTTACCCATATTTTTGTAGTGTGTGTGTATCATGTATATAGAACTGTGTAGGCATATGCATAGCCTACATAATATACCCTATATAATATTGAAAAACATAAGTTATACCCAGCATATTTAATACCAATTTTTAAATCGTAAAATAACATGTCTCAAAAGTTTGCAGACAAATGTGTTATGCAAATTTGGTTTCAGAAATCCTGATGTCGATTCAGAGTCTAAAAAGTTGTAAGAAAACAGTCATCTGTTATGCGTCTCAAGTTGCATAAAGCTTCGCAGCTCTCTATTGAAGAAGTTTGCATAATTCTAAATTTAAAATTGCACTCTAAGACCGTTAAGGAAATAACGAAACTTTTATATCGTTCTAAAAATAAGTTCTATGGTGTATTAAATCGTAAGTTGCCATATGAGCTAAAACCACGTGTGACGAATATTCGCTGTGATAGGCGAATACAAAGAATGATTTCAAGTCAGAAAATGTCGGTTGTCGAAAATACTAGGACTTCCCGGTTGCAAATCTCCACGAGCACTCTTCACTGTTCATAAGTTAATTATAGAACGCGGTTATATGACCAAGCAAAAATGACTCGATCCCTACGACTCACAAAGCTTTATTTTAGAAAGAGATCACAGTAAACTCATAACTGTGTGTCATACGATGATAAATAGATTATTGTTCCTCTTTAGAGATGAAGAAAAAAAAACGAGCCTTACAGTAGTCGCGTATGATGTGTAACATCTGACATGTTATCGTGGTAAATTCGCCAATAGCAGCTTAAATCCTGAAAAAAATGAAACGAGTATGGTTGGAAATAATTTTCTATGGAATAATTATATCTTTAATGAAAATTTTATTTAATTAACGCAAGGAGTAATGCAATTTTATATCAAAATAATTATTCTTGTTCAATTTGGGGAAGAGCGGTAATGATAATTTATGATAACTAAAATATGACACATATACTTGTGTTTTCCAAGTATTTAAACACCGTTGAAAAATAGCGTCATTAACAGTACCAATGTTGTTGTGACTAATGCCACCTGTCTGACGTAGTCAGATCGAGGCCCACGAAATTCATCATGGCATAGGACTAGATTGTGCGCCTGTCGTTAGCACCATGCAGGTGACAGTACGTTTTGGCTCAGTTCTACCCCAATTTTGAGGGAGAACACCCTAGGGTGGTCAGGGGCCTCCCACCCGTGAAGGCACCTATACATTTATAGACATTCATGCCTTCTCCGGGATTCGAACCCAGGTCCTGCGGCACAACAGTCAGCGTCGCTAACCACTATACCGGATGGGCGACACAGTACCACTGTTAGTTGTCGAAACATTTCGATTTGTGTTCATTTCAAGGTTGAGTTCATCATTCAAAAAAGATATGAGTGGCTCGGCTTCTAGCAAACTGAAGTTAACTTTAAAATCATCACTCAAAATCATGGGAAGCCAGTGATAGTTTTTTTAAAAAAAAGAGCAGAACCACCTTCGGTATATGGTATAAGTAAAAAAATGCAGGAAATCTTTAATTTTTTGAACCGTTTGATTCGGAGAAATGTATACGACCACCGAAATCACTGTTTGTCCATTTTCAAATAAGCATTCTGCAGCACATATGTCCCCAATATCTTGACTAACAATACCCAGTCCACTTGTTTTACGATAAGTAATATCCATATGTCGAGCCACAACATGTGAGTCGTTCTGTTTACGATAGATCGCAACACCAGCTGCTCTGTGTCCCGGTCGTTTAAATTGTACGCAGCAATTGAAGTCAGGTATTGAAACACGTTCGTCATTAACTAACTAGGCTCTGTCTAAAGGACTTAGCTTCTTCTCTGATCCTAAAGTGAGAAAACAAAAACAAAGATCCCATGACCTAGACCGCAGGGGGTGGGGGATGGGGGGAGCTCCTCCCGAATGAAGGAGGAAAAAAATAGAACTTCACTGAGAATAGCGCACGCTTCCCCAACTTCCTGTTACGTATTTCCGTCCCTTTTCAGGAAATCACTCCCACAAATCTCCAGCAATCGAGAGGAAAGATGTTACACATCAAAAAATAAAACTTCGTTGGACCTGACAGGAACATAAAACATTGACATGATTTACGAAGAGAGCACAGCAGCTAATTTCAATAGGAAAAGGGGTGGTGGACAGGGACGTCTTAAGGCATGGGCCAACTGGGCCCGGGTCCAGGATCTCGCACTTGGTGAGGGCTTCTTTTCGTTCCCAAATCTTTCTGATCATATTGATCATGATTCGGATAATTTTAATGTGGTCAAATATTATTCCTGTTCGAAAAACAGGGTACAAGGGTATAGAACAGGGTGCTTTCCCTATTATTTTCCGAAAAACAGGGAATTCTAAACTACATGTCGACTGGCAAAAGTGGCTAGAGTGTGTTATTACGTGTGATGACTGTTATCCATGTCTAGGTCTACACCTAATATCCTATACAATCATTCAACTCATTTAGTCTAAATGTGGCCATCGGTCGAGCCGGTTTGTGCCTAAGTTTTTGAGTTTGTTCGTCGTGCACATTTATTTGTTTCAAATGACCCTTTGAACTAGTATTTGACAATACATGCTGTATACTGTCTACTTTTAAAGATCTCAGGTAGGGCCTACTTTTGTATTAGGGCCCAGGGCCTTAAAATATTAAGATTTTCTGGGCCCAGGGCCTCGAACAATCTTAAAACGTCCTTGGTGTTGGATTTGTGATGATGTGGGCTGTTTTAGGCTTTAGTCATGTGGGTTTGGCCTTTTTAGATGGTCGATAAAACTCTTCTAAACATGTAGAAACACTAGAAAATCTTCTCATTCCAATTGCAGAAAACATAGGAGGACCCTCCATTCCCATGAGAGGACCATAGAAGGACAAGCTCCTATTCAATGTCCCTAAAAATTGTTAAATTGAATATAAATGGTCACCTATTTGCCCTGATCTAAATCCAATTGATAATGTGAGGGGTTTATGTTCCGGTAGGTATACGAGAAAGGAGTGCAATTTTATTCAATGAATGACTCGAAGACAGGATTATAAGTGCAACTTGGTACCAGAAAGTACAACATTAAGGTACAACTTGAAACCAGAAATATTACAAACCTTTATTATTTGGATGTAGTATACGATATTGTATACTGAACACACAAGTAATATAAAAAAAATTCTCAAGTCAATTCCTACTTAGTCAACAAAGAAAAATTTTATTTTAGTTACTTTTTTTATGAAATTATTACAATTAATACAAATATGTATAAACATATGACAGAATCGCAAAATTAAGTGGAAATTAAATTCTATTAATTATGATTAAAGTATCTATTGTCATTCAAAACAATCGTGAATATTAAATTTTCAGTTCAAGCGAATGCTTTAAAAAGTAAGGGAAAAAATCTTTTTAAGTTTTAACCAAAGTCTCTAAAAATGAAGTCAACGTGGCTGTATCTGTAATTCTTTAAATATTTAGTTTCAGTCAGTTAATTTTATTTAAATTATCGTATTGTCACCCAAAACAATAAAGTGCCGAAATTTCAGCTCAAAATGAGAGCTTTAAAATGTGAGAAAAAAAACCTTCTAATGTTTTGACACCAGTCGCCAAAATGGGCACTAAGTCGCCAAAAATGATGGAAACGTAGCTGCATTTGTAATTCTTTGAATAATTACGTTTAACGAATTAAATTTTTATTAATTATAATTAAACTACCGTAATATTATAAAAAATAATCGTGTACATAAAATTCCAACTCAATTGAGAACTTTAAAATGCATTTAATTAACGATTGAAAATTTGAACAAGATATATATAGGGAGATTGTGAATTAATAGTAGGAATTGAAAACATAACGAGACACTTTTAACTATTAAGAACATTCTATTTAGCACCTTTTACATAACTATAAACCATAGGTTCTCAACGTGGGCGATAACGCCCCCTTGTGGGCGTTTGGGGCTTTCAGGGGGGCAGTAAAAGACCCAGAGAAAATTAAGGGGCTTTGAGATGACACGGAGGGGTTTGGGCAGATTAACCAAATATAGTCTAAGAAGACTGAAAAAACATGCTGATTATGTGCTAACAAAAGTAAACTTTAATATTGTTTACATTATGTTGATTGTATGTATTTAAATCATTTCTAGTGTCATTTCTTTGTCTGTGAGCAGGAGGATAAATGTTTCGTTCACTGCATTTAATTGCTTATATTATTCAAGAAACATAATTAAATGTTAACAAGGAATTAACGTGCGATTCTTTAAAGTCTGAATTTGTCAATTTATATTTCTTTTGAAAGCAATAGTTTATTAGGAATTACTTCGTATCATCCAAACCGCTGCCTGTCTTTATAACAAGTAAGCTAAAACTTTTATTCCACACTTAAATGAAGAAATTCAGTAGCATTTCAATTCCAACAATATCCTATCTGCGACTAAAATGTATAATATTACACATTTAAATATATTTGTGCCAATAGCTATTTCAGATTCGCAAGTAAAAAAATTGGAGCTTAAAAAAATTTGAAAATATATTCCATTAGTAATAGAATATTTTTTAAAATGTAACTCTTGTTTTCACCATATATTATATACACTCTTATTTCTCTAGAGTGGGTGGGGACAGTATCGAAATATTCACTAGAAAAGGGGGTGCCAGTTCAAAAAAGGTTGGGAACCTATGCTATAAACTGTTGAAGTTGTTTTAAATCTAAATATTCTAATAATTTTATTGCGTTAACAATGCTAAACATATTTCCTTAATAAATTATTGATTATTTAAAACTCTCATGTACTTAAAAACATTTTAATGGCTTTAAGAAAGGAATCTCAAATTTCTTTATTGTTAAAATTAGTTGAAGCTTGTATTTTATTTACTTTTATGTTTTTCTTTATTTCACTTAATTATAAATAAGTCCAAAATGTTTTTAAACAGAGATTTTACTATTTCAATACCTGTGTTAATAATATAATATGTACCTGTACTCTTTATCCCAAAAAACTATTGATTTCAATTTAGCTATGTTACATAAAATTACTAAAATTTCTTGTTTTAAAAATGAAAAGATCTAAATACTAAAATTTTTTGCTAGATTTATTAATATATTTCTGAGATATAAAAAAGGCTTCATTTTAACCTAAATTAGCAAACAAATGTTCAAATAATAAGATTTTGATCTCAAGAAAATAATTGTTAGATTTATAAAAATTTAGAGACATTAAGATGTAAAAAATTTTTAAAACCTTTTTTTACATCGATATAACTGCATCAGTACATATTCCTATTTCTAATGTATCACTTTCAAACATGTTGCTGTCTCTACTCAAAATTAGATCGGGAGAGCTGAGTGGTCATGATCATGGGCTCATGGCTACCAAGATTTCTGCCAAACCTCTTCATATCCTGTTCTTTTTTCATTAAAAACCAGTCATGTAGTACGGCTAATGCACATTAACTGCAATGAAGCTCAAAGTCCTCACGTTAATGGGGTGTGGAAATTAAGAGATTGAGACACCAACTGAAAACATATATTATTGGTAATCACTGGAAGCGAATGCATATTATTGCCGCCGGATTGGTGGGCCACAACATAAAAATAAAGCAGACAGTGTTGCTCTGGAGCTGTCTCCTCAACAAATAACGTTAAAGCAGAAACTGAATGTAGCCTAACCACCTTAAATACTAGAAGAAAATTGGCCAACATAAGATTCACAAATAAAATTCGAAGCCTAGCAGATCGTCATATCCCCATCAAAACTTCCAAGGATTCTACAAGTAGATACAGATTGAAATGATCCTCAACTCTACAATATGACCATGAAATAAGGAAAGAAATTAACCTTCAGCATAAAGATACAGATATCATTAAAGAGCCTCTTCTGTTCATCTGTCCCTCTATGCAAGCAAAAATCAACTTAAATCTCTTACAACCTTGTCACAAAAAAAGAGTCTGCGCAAGCAGAAAGGCATCCACAACATAGAGGAGCTTTCGAATTCGGCAAAAAACCAAGTAATTGCCTATACGGATGGATATTCTCACTCTGATCTTGATAAAGGTGGTGCTGGAATCTATCTTATTCACTCAAATGGTCAACCTGAATCTTATAGAGTTCCAACGGGTAAAAAAATTTCTTTAAACTTTACGTGCGAGCTTTTGACCATTAAGGTAACTGGGACGCCTGCGACAAGGAAAAATGAACTTTTTTTGCACCAACTTTAAATGGTGCTTACTTAAATTTAAAGCAACAGAAATAAAATTTTTACGTTGAATTATCTGCATATTTCTGTACCTGTTAATGAAAAAAAAATTTCATTTTAAATTACAAATAAATCTATATGAGCAATAATTAATCAATAACTATTTTTTATTTTCAAGGTATGTTCTTACCTTTAGGTACACTTTGCATAAAATACATTGCATATATACCAATAAAATTGTACAGGGTTTTTGCAAACATTACAATCTATAAAATGAACGAAATGAAATCTTCAAAAATAAATTTATAAAAATCATAAAAAATTTTTAATTTAGTGATTTAAATTTCTTTTAAATTTCATGCAAAAATTTTGCTATATCTAAAATTTATGAATGTTTATTTGAAAAAAAATTCATTCACTTGATTGAAAATTTGTGGATCTAATAGTATACAAAATATTAGCTCTATAGGTAAAGTAGGTTTTGAGGAAAAGTGTACCGGAATCACTAAAAAAGGCATTTTGAGAAAATTGCAAATAAAGATATTTTCATCTATGATTTGTAAAATAATTTTTTAATACAACATAAAGCCATATCATTATTAATTGGATTATTTTACATCATTTCTCAGTTTTTAAATTGTAAGTTTTAAATTCTAGATTTTTTAAAAGTCTTTTTAATTACTCTTTCCTTACTTCATCAACACTTGTTATCAACGATTCACACCTTCTTCCATCTAAAATAACAAAGTTTTATGGCTGTAAGTTTTAGTATTTTTACTTCACTTTGAACATCATCATTTCAGGATATTACAGAATTCCTTACACATATTTTTATACTTATAAAAATACACAAAGAAAATGTCTTTGAGAAATTAAAGAAGG
This sequence comes from Trichonephila clavata, assembly GCA_019973975.1. NCBI lineage: Eukaryota > Metazoa > Arthropoda > Arachnida > Araneae > Nephilidae > Trichonephila > Trichonephila clavata. The sequence continues at coordinate 29,376 of BMAO01026657.1, forward strand.
TAATTTTTTATGTCTAATTTAATGGAATGGATTTTTTAAAAATTATAACAAAATAATCTCTGTTTTTGCATTCATACATATGAATATTTATGTATTTTAAAATAAAACCAACAGTATTAAACATATAGAGTTATTCATGAGCATTCAAATGCAGTTAGGAAAAAAGAAATGTCTATTTTAGAAGCTGTGTATTTAATTTAGAATAATCCTCAAGATCCCCTTTGTACTATATCTACTTGATTTATAGTTTAAGAATTACACGGAGTATTTATAAATTCAAAACTAGACATAATTAACATTTCAAAAAACAAAATATTATTTTAAAATTTTGTAACTTATCATTTAAATTTTCGGTAATTTTTACACAAAAAATGTAGAATTTTTAATAACTTTGAACCTATAATATAGAAAAATCACATTCTTTGTATAGACAAATTTGTTTTTTACAATAAATATTGAATACAATACGGATTTTGAAGAAGGTGTACCTGAATTACAGTTACATCACATCTTTTTACAATTTTAAAATTCAATTTTCTAGCGTTCTATTTATCGAATTCTCATAAATAATACCTCTATGGATGCAGCAAAGTGCCCTCTATTTTTTAAAAGTAAAATAAAAGGAGGCAAAAATTAAAGCACCTTCAAGTCCCAGGTACCTTAAAAGAGGTTTGGGTAACTACCACAGCAGGGCAATTGAGAGTTCTTGTGGCGTTCTACTGTTCTCAGACTCTAGATCTGTGCTCCAGGTTATCCTGACGGGCAACTCACAACTGACATAATAACAACCAACTTATAATTGCCCTTATAAATAGAGTATTTGCTGCCCAAAGAACTTGCACTTTGCAATAGATACCGGCTCACGTAAGCATCTTTGGCTGATAAACTTGCCATGGAGGCACGAAATTCCCCTCAACTTTCCAATAGCCTTACCCCAGCCGATGCTGATGCAATAGCCAGATGTAAACTCCCCTCCCATCTAGTTAAGAAGCACTTCTTTTCAGATCTTAATTATAACTGTGTAATTTCAATCATCACAACCGGTCTACGTACAAAGCACTTGAAAAGGATGAAAATTTCCTCAGTAGCCAAAGAAGTTACACAATACTTGTCCTCACTTTCATGTCATTCAACTTTCTTCTCGTCATATTTTTAATTATTCATTTATATTGGCTAAAATCCACAACATAGACCAAAACCCCACGGACATGCACTGCTGTACTTGCCAAAGGTCTTCGGCGTATCAAGGGCTGTTTTGTACGCCTTCGGTACCATTTGATTTCTCTGCACAACTTGGACAAGACAACAACAACAGGCACCAACTCAAGTAATTTCGTCAACACCATGGCTCAAAATTACGATTGCCTTCACGTTGCTTTCAGGTACGATTTTAATATGAAGATAATCAGTCAATTCCTGAAAACTATCAATGGAAATTTAAGTATTCGGCTTCAGAAATGTATAATATAAGTGATGCTATCCATTTTACTTACAATATAACCATAAAAAAATTATTTACATTTATCAATCCTCAACTTAGTTCAAATTAAAGAAATTATTATAATTAGTTATAAACTCAAGATCCAATATTCTGCTTCAGATATGGCTTTCAATTTTCCAGTCGCGTAATTTGGCAGAATCTTTTGTTACAAATTTTAATATCAAATAGCTTTATATATAAAAAAAATAATAATTTTCCAAAAAAAGTGCATTATTTTCAAAAATAATTTGAAGTATATTGTTTGCAACAAAAACGAAATTTACTTTGTTGTACGTAAAAACTCAGTTGGATATGACGTATATGAATATTAATATTTATCGTAAGATCTAGAATAAAAAGTCTCCAGATGACAATCAAGAATGAACTTATTAATTAAAGTGATAATGCAGTACAATATATATATATGTCAAGGCTATGAATTCAGTATGGTTTCCTGACAAAATGCTTCATTCACAAAGATAATACATTTCATTGGATATATCGAAATATTCCTTTTGATAGTAGTTTGTAGGTACATTTATTTACATTTATGGAATATCTTCTCATTTTCAAGTTATTGAGTAGCATTTTTCTTTGAAAATCCCGCTTTAAAATATGGCTAGTAGTAATAACTTTATCGCGCCATTTTCTGTTGGAATGAGACTTTCAATTTTCGCATTGAATTAGCTGCTAGTTCTTAAAAAAATAGCGATATCATATTGTACAACTTGCGTACATATGTTGCTAATGTTTACTCATGCGTATAAGTGAGCGAAGTAAAGTAATTAATTCCGATATTGTTCCGACACCACCTTTTTCCTTCTCTCTATGTAGTCCCTTAGAACGGCTACAAATAATTTCCTGTGAGTGTTGTGCTTCCGTAAAGTAGACAAAGATTCCATTGTTCTTGACAGAGTGCTTACATCCGCTTTGACAAAACCTACTATGGTTTGAAACTTAATATATCAAGTTCTGATGCACTCTTAAAACGTTTATTTATTTTTTTACCGTAATCTATAGAAAACTATATATTGTTACCTATTAATAACCGTTCGGCAAAAAACACTCACCCTATGCTACATTTATTTTATATTTTACTTTTGCTGCCCAAAAATACACTTTTTCACATTTTTTCCCCTTGTTTCTCATTTGATAGGCTTAAGAGGTTTTAAAGGATTAATTTGTTTTCATTGCGATAACATTTTAAATTTTAATTAATATTTTTTTCTATTCCGAAAGAAAGCCTATTCTAGATATTTTATTGTTAAATGAAGTACTCGTTCTTTGAATTGTAGAGAATTTTTTAGTTAAAACTTAGCAATTAAGCTGCAAGCTTAAAAATAGAAAAATAAGTGTTGCCAAAATTATATAAACACGAGTTCTTGAAATAATATAAATAAGTGTTGCCAAAACTAAATTTTAATTCTTGAAAGAATACAAATAAGTGTTGCCAAAACTAAGTTTTAATCCTTGAAAGAATACTGTTTTGTGATTGTTTATTCGAAATGAAATCTAAAATAACGAATGAATACCGACCATATGTAATGTCATACGGCACATATTCCGCCACATGGCGAAATATGCACCAGAACTAAGCAAAAAAAAAAGTGTAAAATTAGGAAAACTCACTCACTGATTGTATAATTAAAAGTTTGTATAAAATCTACTGATGGGTTGAATTCATGTGACATCCTAGTCACATAATCATCGCAAACACTTGCTTCCACACAATCAGTTCATAAATTCATGTGACGTCATAGTCAAACGATAAATACAATCACACGTGTTTTGCTAATCAGTTCATTCACGTCACTGTTGCCAACGCTTGCTTTTGCTGAAACTTTCTTTGAAGAAGTAAATATTTATCAACAATATAATAACATATTTTTTACACAAATGTACTCAATTTAAAAGTACATGTGTAAAAAAGAATTTTGAAAAAAAAAATTGAACATTTTGGAAGGATTTTAATATTTGAACATGTATCCAATTTACTTATTTAAAATTTCTAAATTTTACGTGTAGATCGGCAAGTACTAGTCTAATGTCAGCTTGTTTTGAATTCATTGGTGAACACGTGATTGTATTTATCATGTGACAGTCGGGAATTTAGTTCATTGGTGTTTTCCCGTGTATTAATCTAAAGAAGAATATATGTTTTCCTTCCCTATGCCTTACGAATATCGTGTCTTTTGGATCAATAAATTTTTGGATTGGGAGGGGGGGGGATGATTTGGAAATTGGACGCTTTTCAGTGCAATTTTAAAAAATTCTCCAAAAATTGGTTCATTAGCTTACATTCTCTAAGCAAAAAAAAGTTAAATCACTTGGGTGCAAGAATCATAATCCTGTGATATTCCGTTCAAGAGACAGAGCCCAAAAGCATACACTCAAAAACCGATTCAACACTGAATTTTAAAGAAATCTTAAGCGAATTTCGAATGACCTCTTAATTTTGAGTCTCAATCACGTGTTGAGCGCGACACCTGAGCTTGCCCCCTACTCTCCAAACTTTCACACTACATCAGGTGAGGATTTTGTTCCTAGACTGATTTTTAAAGCCTCATCTCCTCTTAAGTGGTATCAGGATTCACATCCATGACTCGACAATACCGTCCACAAGTTCGAGACCCTGACCACCCGGCTATCACGGTACCAACCAAACAAGAGATCGATGTCATGAGAGCCGAACTGATATGATGGGCTATATATTTAATTATTTCTTTTTCTGTGAATGAATCATACCATCACACTGTCACCTAATCGGAAAAAGTCAATTATGTAATAATAATTAAATGCATTTTTAACTCAAGAAGAAAGCAATTATTTCTCATTTCAATGATCTAATAAGAAATAAAATAATACGAGTCTTCGATAATGAATACTTAACCCTTTCATGACCAGACGATTTTTCCAGTTAAGCCTAACTCCATTTAAAAATTCGTATAATATCATTACTTTACATAAAATACGTCAAATTTTTTATAGTTTATAATCCTTAGAAATTCCATAAGTTTCAAATTGAGATCACGCCGGTGTGATCACAGGCCTCAGAATGACCCTCAATTTCATAAATGGTATCGAGTTTCCTGAAGTGATCACATACCTTCATGAACATTTTTGAAATGTGAATAGCTATTCCCACGAAACCAAAAAAATAAATTTCGAATCGTGTGAACAAAAAGTTCGGCGTTTCAAGTTTTCCAAGCAACATTCTCAGTTTCTGCAAAACAGACAATTAGAAAAACCGCAATATATTGTTTTTATCGCCTCTTTTAATTCGCTTGCTCTGCCACTTAAATTAAATAACATCGAAAACCTGTTCCTGAAATTAGATATCCTTCCAGTCTAGTGGAAAGATTTCAGAAAATTATTTACCAACTGGCTTGCGTCCTAAGCCTGATTATTTTGAACAACACTTATATAGGGAAATAAAGATTGTCTACTACCGTAAAGCCCGGCGTATAACGCGCGCCTATAATTTCAAGCTGCATTTTTTAATATTCGCCCCTTTTGTTACGAAGAAACCTGAAATGTGCGTGTCCAATGCTCTTATGTTTTGAAGTCATTTATTCAAGGTATTATCCCAGGGTTTTGAAAAAATAGTATACTTCTAGAACAACATCTCTTTAATTTCCGTAGAAATGTCATTTCGTTTGAATAAATAGTATTGTGATCTTTGTAGAGGCTTAATATTTTTATGTCTACCTCTTTTTTCAATTCTTACTAGTAGCTGACTCTCTCTATATTTATATACAGATTTTTCTTGTTCAAATTTTCAATCGTTAATAAAATACTTTCTATTCATCCAATCAAGTTCAAATAAATTTTTTGAAACTTGTACTGGAGGACACTTGATGGTAATACAGTTTTTTCAAATATTAATTCATTAATTAAATTAAACTAACTATCGGTTTTCGACGCCAACAAAGATTCATCTCCATTGTTGTAGCTTTTCAGTCAAATAGAATGTGCATTGTTACAACATTGCCGACAAATCATGCTCTTTTTTCAATTCCTACTCTTAGTTCACTCTCTCCCTATATATATATATATGCATAAAATATATATACATCGTGTTCAAATTTTCAATTGGTGATAAAATACTTTCTATTCATCCATTCAAAGCAGGAATTGACTTAAAAAATTTTTTTATATTACTTGTTATTTTTAAAGCTATTATTTTTATACCCGGCATATAACGCTCACCCGTTTATTTCAGTCTGATTTTTTGTATTAAAAGTGCGTGTTTTACGCCGGATATTACGATACGTGTGCTCAGACTGTATTAGAGATATTATAATGAACAAACTGAAGCACATAACGTAAAAGAGAGAGAGAGAGAAATTACTAAATAGTGTATAACACAGATGGATGAAAAATTATCTTTAGAAAATTTCAGGGAAATTATAGATACTTTTATACCACCAAAATTTTCCTCATTTTCACTTGACAAATTACTCATAGTAAAATATGCAATGAATGATCGGGATACTTGTTAATGAGCACATTTCCTGGTTTTCTCACTCTAGGATTAATATATAGATATATATATAGAGAGAGAGATTATGTTATTACTGATAATAACGAAAATAGTTCTGTAGATTTATAGATTTCAACTAGTTTCTAAGATAATCTTGCAGATAATCTTGATAATGTGCACGTTACCTGATTTCCGAACTCTAAGGTTAATATACAGGGTGCAGGGGGATTATAATTGAAGTTCCACTTTCAAAGTACTGCAAAAAAAAAAAGAACCACTGCTCAGAATGACTTCAAATTTGAATTGAAAATACTTGAAGAAGTGGGAAACGGTATGGTGTAAGAAAAAAATTCATTGGTGTTTTCATAGTTGTTTCTTATGCGGTTTTTGGCTCAAGGACTATTAAAAACCGATTTTTCCCATCCAATGTGGTACGACCTTGCCGTGGTGGATGGGTTTTTCACTTATAGTACAATAACTCTTGAATGACTTGGCAGTCATTTTTTCCGTCGAAAAACCGAAACACTTATAAACATTGGACAGTACAGATGATTTATTATGCGACTCGTGCGAAAGCTTTCGTTATTGGATTTAAAAAATTCCACTTGTAGTTAAATCGGTTTTCGTTATGCCTCTTACAGCGCTATTTATTGGTACACTTTGCTGGAACTTTTTTTTTATGTCATGCCGTTTTCTCCGTTTATAATATATTCAGTTCAAATTTATGAAATTATTATGACCCACATGGTTCTTTTTACAGCATTTTGAAAGTGGAACTTTAATTATAATTACCTTGTATATGGATATTCTTTTATTACTTATATTAACGAAAATATATCTGTAGGTTTATGTGAATTGCAATTAGTTTATCCCCTGATTACCTTGGTAAAATCCCATTATCTGATTTCCGCACTCTGGGTGCAAGTGTTGAACCTCTACGTGATTATTATCTTTGTTTTTGATGCATTTAGAAACTTAAAATTGCTAATGGCAAACAGTGGAGTTTTTTGTGTTCTATTCTCTAAGAGAATAAAAATACCTTTGAGTTTGAGTTGCTATTCATGAGTTTTAGAGAATTGATAACTAGAGAGTTAATAATTATTAGAGTTTTTTCGCCGTTTCCTGCTTATTGAGTATTATTTTTGAGATGTTAAAACAATATAAATTAAACAGACAATCACGATTCTTCTGATTCGATATTCCAAACGGAACACTAGGATTGACATATATATAGAGAGAGAAAGAGAGAGATTTTTTCTTTTCTTTTATTACTGATTCTCATGAAAATTTATCTGCAGAATAGAATTGCTTTTTTAATAATGTTTAAGTTACTTTACTGTAGGCCGTTAGTTACTTTATTTATTGCATTATTTGCGTGTGTATGGAAGATTTGATAAGTTGTATACACACATCCTTAATTTTAGAGGCCAGAAGATATTCGATTTAATCCCCCAAAATCCCTAGATATATCTCGCTTTAATCCCCAAAATTATCGAGTATAATAATAAGAGATGATACATGATTCTCGAAACAAATTTCTGAAGGAAATATGGTTTGAGAAGATATCTGTTGAATTGCAGATATTTTAGCAATAATATATCTTGTAGTTTTCAAGAAACATTACTGAAACAAAATTAAAGTTATCCACATGTAAACTCGTTGCCAATAAATCTGAAATTTTCAGTGAGAAATTGAATTCCCACTGCGCACTTAGATTTTGCACTGGAAATTCAAAAGCAGGTTTATGTCTATTACTGACCCTGAATACAAGAGGAAAGAAAAATTTCCGAACATGAAATCCCACAACTTTTGAGTAATCCTTTCTTCTTTCTCTACTGCGTGAATTCTGTCGGGTCAGGCAATGTCCAAATGAGGATAACTTGCGTGTGACCCTAGAACCATTCAGTGGCGTAAAAAAATAAAAATAATAAAAAATAGGACACGTCACCCCGTTTCACATTTCATTCAAAAAAGCATTAAGGGAAAGTTGATCAACACATCACTTTTACTTTTGTATCAGCTGTTTTCACATGCAAATACGACAATTTCGAATTAAAAGGGGCAAGGTGAAACTGCGTTTGAATCCCGTTTTAGTTAAAGGTATTTGATATCTTGACCCAGATCTGGAGATTTATAGACTTTGTTGAGAACTCTTCACATGCTATAAAGTAGTTATTTTACAGTTTATGTGACGGTTGTCGTCTTGTGATTTATATTTGTTTCAATTATTGATGGCATTTTACCATGAATTAAACTCCATAATTTTCAATATGAAAGAAAAGCAAAATTTGATCCAATTTCTCCCTTTTCCTCTGGTTGATTTTTTCCGATAAACAAAATAAGTATAATGAAAACACAATTGCTACATTATAATATGAGTTAGATTTCTTCCTAAAAATAACTACAATTTAAATCATATGTTTGATTATAATTATCGTTTTATAAAATAAGCTGACGCGTTAAAAGACAAAAAAAAATACAAAGAAATATATAAATGCTTTTCGAAATCAAATTCTTCGCCTTATTTTCACTTCATTTTTCTCGCTTTATTTTTTCGAATTTGTTATAAATTGAAGTGCAAATAATTTTTCTACAACTTTTGGAACATGAAAATTAAAACAGTTTTCGCTCAATATTCAAGAATAAGACTCAAAATTCGATACATTTCACAAAGAAAAATTATCTAATTTTTATTTTATATTTGAATTTCAGCAATGAACGAAAAAGTATTATTTCGAATACAATACCCTCATTTATATTTAAATCAATTTTTCCCCTATATACTACATATATTCAGAGAGTATTTATTTAAACCCATTGGTACTAAACATATAAAAGCAAGAGAGAATTCATTTGAATAATTTAACTATTGTAATTTCATTGAATAAACAACTCAACACATGCAATAATAAAATGAACTTGGAAACTGTTCTATAAATTGCTTAGTGTACGCATTGTTGTGTAGCGCATGAGCTGTATGTGATTCTACTCTCTCTAAAATAAAGCTATTGTTTACAGTTCATTAGTTGTAGTTTTTAATGTTTCAGTGTAGGGATATTATATATATATATATAGTAACATAAAATGAAGGAAATACATGGCATAATAAAATTGATAATACAAAATAATATCACTAACAAAGCTAGAAGATTTAAACCAGATTTCAAGAAACACACTTTTTATATATATATATTGCTATGAATTTTGTATAAAATAATGTAAATAATTTATATTTGGATGTGCAATGCCTTTATATTACTCTATGCTACATTTATTTCATGTTAAAATTGCAATATTCACAAGCAACGCAGTACCTTACGTGAAAATGGCGATTCAATGGGAACTTGGCGAAATATTGGCGATAGAGCTAAGTTGGCATCATTTTTGGTGACTTTGGTGACCAATTTGGCGACATTGGTGACCAATTTGGCAACATTGGTGACCAATTTGGCAACATTGGTGACCAATTTGGCAAGTTCGGGACTCTCTGGATTCTTCTAGAAATTAGTAGAGAAATCCACTAATTTCACGATCTGCGACGCGAGCGCATCTTTCCACAGGTTTCGGCCCCAGCTATAAATAGAGCGATACCCGCCGCAACAGTCAGTCTGATTTCAACCAGCGAGTAGTGAGCATTGTTTTGATTAGCGATTGGTAGACTTGTCTTGAACTTGATCAGCTCGGCTGTGCTTGAGAATTGTCATTTACATGCGTGTATTTTAGACACTGCTTATTGTGTCTGAGAGCTGTTGAAGGTGTGAAATCCTTCTGTTATTTATTCTGTGAATTTTGCTGCTGAATCCTGTATTTCAAGGATTGATTTTCGACAATAAATTATCATCGCTGTTACAGAACTGTCTTGTTGTTTACAACTGATTTTGCATAAAATCCTCGAACCCCGATCTAACAATACATATGTATATATATATACAAATATATTCCACCGTTTCTCCCTTACATTTATCATTTTATTGACACACAAATAAAATTTAATTTTGCCTTTGAATCAGTCATTGTCGAAAATAATGTGGCTCATTACCAGTAATTATGTAAAAGTTTTGTAGAAATTTAACTACGATATCTTAAATATCGTGATTTGCTGTGTAATTGACAATGCTGCACTTGCTTGTACCGTGTTTGAATTACTAAAACATCTTACATCAGTCCAAAAGAAAACTCTGAGGCTCTGCTCGAATTAGGGTTTCTGATTTCCCGGGAATGTAATTGTCGTTCCCGGAATTCTCGGGAATACATCAAAATTTCAAAAAAATTTAGAAACAAGTTATTTTTAAATAAAATCAATAATATTTATGCAAAATAAGAATGCATATAAGTTACAAAATTAATTCTTATTTATATAATGAGCTAAAAAGTACGAAAAATATATAATAGATTGATTATTCCTTTTTGAAATAGGATTTCAGAAAACATAAGCAATTTATACTTTTATCATTGAGGCATGGAAAAACTGTTACAGTTAAAGATTTTGTAAATTAAAAATCTCGAGGGAAAAAAATTCACATTTGAAAAATAATAATTAAAATTAATGTTCTTTACTGACTCGCATTCGTTTCAAAATTAACCAAAGTTGAATCAATTATTTCCCTAATGTTGCTACTAAGAGATAAATATTAATATATACTTGAAAACTCATTTGCTGCTGAAGTGCCGATTATGTACATTAAAAATATTAATTATTGTATTTAAGATGTTTTATTTCTATAACCGATTTCTTGTTTATGGAATTGCTATATTATTCGTACATAAATATAAATAAATATTAATATAAGAATCTCATACGAAAGTAAAGGCAACGAAAGGCGAATGCTTTAAAAATCCAATATTTCTTGTTAACGAAGCTCGATACACAGACAGACGGGAATTAATCTGGACAGATTCTCTTTCCTGCGGGAGCTGGAAAAATTCTCATCCCCAAAGTTCCACAGTTGGGGTAACAAACATTCCTTCGTCCAGAAGTTCTGGGTGAACGATCGCAAATTGCCACATTAGGGTCAGTTAACGATTTCCGAGATTGAAATCTAAGGTCAAGTCAAAAATAGCTACCTCATAGATAATTCAATCCCGGGAATCAAGTATAATTCCTGGGAATAGAAAAAGTACAGAAATCTTAGGATTTCCCGGGATCCCTGGTTCCCGGGAAAGAAACCCTAGCTCGAATGTGTGTGGTAACTCTCCATCCGTGTTATACTCTCTCGAGGAATTATATATTTCGGGTTTTCAAATCTCCAAAGCATTTAATAACTATTACTCCTCCTCAGTTATTTTATTGACAAATATTCCTTTTCTTACACTACAAAACCCTGGATACCAACCGAAAAGTTCTGGGGGGAAAAGTTGCCAGTTATTTTTAATTGGCATTTTAATGACTTACATCAACAAAATTTTAGTGAAAGCTTAATGAAGATTTTCTGGAAAAAAAACAGACCGGAAAATAGAGATAAAAGAATGTGGTTTTATAAAAAATGAATAGATCTAAATAAGAATTTTAGTGTGCTTAAAACAAGACAGCGTTTCAGAATCATAAGATCTGACCCTAACAGTATATATATTTATAATTGCGTTACTATAGTATAACATTAGAAATAAATCTGTTTACGGGAAACACAACTTCGAGCTGAAAAAATTTATCTACAGAGTTTTTATTGAAAGGAAAATTTTTTGCTAATGAGTCATTTTCCGTAGGAAAACGAAAATTAATTCTTCAAATTTAAGAAACTCAAGTTCAGATGCAAACAACACGCACAAAAAAAATTAAAACTTACATTTTCGTGTGAACTAAGTTAAAAATAGAACAAAACCAGGTGTTAACTTTTTCGTCAACAGAACCAGACGGAGACAAATGTTGATGAACTTTTTGTCTGACTAACGTCTGAGTTTGTGCATGACAAACAGCGATTGCCACCCCTTAAATATTTAAGGGATAGGAAAAAATACCAGCGAAAAAAAAAATTGCATTTTTTTCTTTATAAAAAATGTATGTTCAAAAATATTGATGTTTTATAAATATTTTAACATTAATTTTAATATTTTCTTATTAATATTATTGATATAAAAAATGTGAATAGCTTAACGGCATTATATAGGTATTTATCGTTTGGTGTTATTGTTATTTGTATTGCTCAGTTTTCGAACGCGTTGTTGTCCATAGCATAACATATCAGTAGAACGAAAACTGGCATCATCAGCAAACTATTTACTCACATGACATCATGTTTGAATTCTTCATCGAAAAAGCGTAGGCGATTGTTGCGAATACTTTTAAAGGCCGTCGGATTGCGCGGGAAGGCGAAACTATTTTTATACATTAGTGAATAAAAATTACAATACAAATTTCTTGGATTGGTTCTAACGTAGCGCTACTCAACCTGCGGCCCACCGAGCCTTTTTAAGTGACCCGGTCGTGGCCCATTGCTCTGAAAAATTCACTAACATTGTATTAAAAATTTGGGGAGAAATTCTTTCTCAAAAAATCAAATATACCAATTTTGCTTTTTGCTGTGGTGTCGTACGGGTACGAATTGATATTCTTTTTCTTTTTGGAACGGTTACTTCATACCTTGCAAGCGAAAAATATTCGAATAAAATATATCGCTTCAAGACATTTGGGAGGTTCACTATTATGTAGTGAAAAACAAACAAGGATCAGTAATTGTTTGATTTGTCACGGTGCTGTATTTAAAAAAATGACAAAAAACAGTAAACATTCATTTTCACTTTTCCTCGGAGATCTTAGGTGATAAATAGGTTTTCTTGAATAATCCTTTCAAAAGCAACAAAGTGTTTTGTCAGTGGTAATATAACAGAGTTAACAAGACATCCTACGAATTTGTTATATTATTGGTAATCATAAGAAACCGTTTACTGAAGCAGAAATTATGAAGGAGTGTTTCTTAAATGTTTCTAATTTAGTGTTAGTGACAAAAATAAAGAAATATAAAAAAAAATCATTCAAAAAAGCAAAACATGAGTTATTATGTTTTGATCAATTTTCCATTCATGTTAAATTCCCAATGTCTCATGTTGCGGCCCGCATGAAATAACTAGCATACGTATGCGGCCCGCACGAAATAACTGACAAATGTATGCGTCCCAGCAGAAAAAAAGGTTGAGTACCCTTGTTCTAACGTAATATGTATTGATTGCATTGTACAAAAAAAATTGTACGTGTTTAACGTTTATTAGTAACTTATATATAACTCTTCTTTAATTTTAATAAGAGCAATTTTTTCCAATAGTGAAAGAATTAAACTAATATTTTGCGTTCATTTTGAATAGGAGTAAAAAAGGATTTCTAGTGATTGAACATTTGTCATGAATTTAGAGCATAGGTTCCCAACCTTTTTTGAACTGGCGCCCCCTTTTCTAATAAATATTTCGATATCGCCCCCTTTTCTAGTGAAAATTTCAACACTGCCCCCTTTTCTAGTAAATATTTCTATACCGCCCCTCCCACTCTAGAGAAATAAGAATGTACATAAGACATGGTGAAAACAAGAGTTAAGTTTTAAAAAGTATCCTATTGCTAAAAGAATATGTTTTTTTAATTTCATTTTTTTCTAAAAAGTCCCAGTTTTTTTACTCGCGAATCTGAACTATCAATTGCCACAAATATATTTAAATGTGTAATATTATATATTTTAGTCATAGATAGGATATATTGTTGGAATTGAAACGCTACTGAATTTCCTCATTTACAAGAGTGGAATAAAAGATTTTTAGATTATCTGTTATAAAGACAGGCAGGGTTTTTGATGATACGAAGTAATTCATAATAAAAACTTTTGATTTCAAAATAAATATAAATTGACAGTTTCAGCCTTTAAAGAATCACGCTAATTCCTGGTTAACATATTTAATTATGTTTCTTGGATAATATACGTAATGAAATGCAGTGGACGAAACATGTTTCCTAATGTTCACAAACAAAGACAACATGTGCACTACAGAAATTAAAATGCACTGTATCATTCTATTTAATGTACGTCTGAATGTAATGTAATCTTTTAAGTCTTTCATCCACTTCCCGTACTACCGAAATAACTGAATTTTCGTGCATGTGAAATGGAATGATTTAAATACATACGTAAACAGTAATAAAGTTTACTTTTGTTAGTACATAATCAGAGTGTTTTTTAGTCTTTTTTGGTTAATCTGCCCAAGCCCCTCCGGGCCATCTCAACGCCCCCCCCCTCCTGAAAGCCTCAAACGCCCACGTTGAGAACCTATGATTTAGAGTTTCATATTTATCAGGTAAATAAGAAATTTATGCTGAAATTGAGATTTGTCAGCAGAATATTTTTTTACTTGTGTAGCATGCATTTGTGTATTTCTACTTCCGGTCGAAGAAAGTAACAACATTTTTTTTTATGTGTCACGACATAGTTTTACATATTTAAGCAATAGCAATAAAATTATGTAAGGTTAAATTAAAACAAAAAAGCTCCCTGAAAAATTATGCAGATCCCTCCCCATGCACATTAAACATATAAATATTAATAACCCTTTTTCCTATATAAAAATGAGACTGCTAAATGTTTTTTTACAGAATTTTCTTCGTTACATTGCTTAGTATACAATAATATAAAATTTAGTTATACGTACGAAAACATATTTGTATAATACTTACACATACGACTTGTAAATGAGTTATCATGATTGATGATTATATGAACATTTTTTCTAATTTATCGAATAATTTTATTATGAATCGTAGATTTGACAAAAGTTTTATGATAGAACCTTTTTTTTTTTTCAGAATTCAGAAAAAGGTGAAAAAATAATCAGGAAATATTGCGTAAAAAAACGTGTTTTACTGATACAAATGCCAATTCTAAGGCAGAAGCGGTCATGGTATAAAATATGTTGCCAGATTTACTTCTGAGACATTCTATTTCTCGTGTCGCGGTAGACCTGCCGATTAGGATTAATGCTCCTTAAGGTATCCGATTACTTGCGACAATTTTTTTTTTTTTTAAAAATGGAGGTACGGGGATTTTTTTGAGGTTCTTTGATTTATTTAGTACATTTTAAGCAAAATAAGTTAACAATAAGAAGAGAAAAAGAAATTATTATTACTAAAATGTTTAAAGAAATTTGGTAAATATTTATAAAAAATTACATAAACGGGGCCCATCCTGTGCAAAATGTTTATGAAAAATTTTTGCAATTTTGTTGTGTTGCTTTGCTATTCATTTTTGAAATGACTTTCACGATAAGAGATATTTTAACTTTTAAAAAAAAACTAGAGCACTTTATCTTAGTTATTATATAAAATTTCTTAAGAAAACAGTGATTACTTTAACATAAGGAACTGTAAATTTTGTAATAAAACAGTGATTGACAAATCTGATGATTAAAACACTTCTACTATTATACAGAACATACACAAAAAGTTTCAGTTAATTATTGTATTTTCAAAACTTTTTCAGCAATCGCTGTCCCCGTTCGAACATTTTCAAAAAAACACATTTCGAGTAAAAAGCCTTTTAAAGTATGACATCTGCTTTTACTAAAACACTTGTAGTTTTTGTTCTAGTGAACGGGAAATAATAAACTTGATATTTTTATAAAGTTAACAAGATGGTATGTAAAATAAAATTGTAAAAAAAAAATTGTCAATTTTTGGCAAAACTCACAATTTTAGGGTAATATGACCTTAGGGCAACGTTTCTCAAACTGTGGGGCGCCCCCTAGGGGCGTGATAACTTTACGAGGGGGCGCGAGCATATTGAAAGTCGAAAACGAAAGAATATTTTAAAAATTATTAATTTACTGAAAGTAAACAAACAAAAATATTTTGACATAATAAGAATAAAGTACACATTTACACTTATAAATGTATCAGCACTGCATGATGTATTTTATAATTAATTTATAAGACTAAGTTAAGAAAACAACTTTAATAATTATCAGTTACCACATGAGCTTGTCATATATAAAATTATACACAAAAATTAACACTTATCTTAATAATTTGTATTGTTTATTATTATTTCTTTAACTGCTGATTAAAAGTTGCTCAATTTTCTCCATAATGCCAACGTTTTCCACGTAGACTAGTGTATGCGATGTATTGGAGGGGGAGGGCTGATAAAATAAAATAAATAATCAAATTCTCTGAAATAAGTAAATCCTTATTCATCAAGCACTGCCTGTTTTTATTGCATTCCAAAGTCATCGGAATAATTTTATGAAAAGCAGTGCCCAGAAAAGTTCGCACTTCGGAGAGACGTATATATACGTCCGGGGCAATTAATGCTTTGGCTGATCGAGACGTTTATATGCGCTGGTGGCCCTTAAGAGGTTAAAGTCGTATTGTAGCTTTAGCGCGTCTACAAGTATAGTATTATGGTATTCAATACATTGTTATTGTATAGAAAAGGGGGGTGCGATGAAAATTATGGTTGAATATTGGGTCGCTAATATTGTAAGTTTGAGAAGCACTGCCTTAGGGAAGAATATCTTAAAGTATGACATCTTGCTTTCAGTAGTGGCATCTGCTTTTACTAAAACACTTGTAGTTTTTGTTCTAGTGAATGGAAAATAATAAACTTGGTTTTTTTATAAAGCTAATAAGATTATTTATAAAATAAAATCATAAAAAAATTGTGAATTTTTGGCAAAATTCACAATTTTAGGTTAGTTGGATACCTTAAATCTGTCCGGGTTCAAACTCCTCACGTTGGCGTAATGAAGGGTTTGGAGAGCTGGTTGGTACAGCTCAGATATCGTTATCTTTACTTGACTCTGGTTCAAAATTACGAGGTCAAATTATGAAATCCCAGTAGGACTGAGCTCGTCAGTTTTTTCTTCGCGCGCGCGCGCGCGCGCGGAAGGCACGTTAATAAACAATCATTCAATCAAAGGTGGAATCACTTAAAAAGTAGTTAAATGTAAATTCGAATACATTTTTTTCAATATTTAACTCTTCTTAATATTTAGATATAATTTTATTAGCTTCAAAAATATTTTAAAATTTAATTTCTTTTCTTTTAGCAACATTAAAACTTTCAAAAAAATACTAGCCCATTTAAGCAAATAAATATCTATTATTTACCATTATTGTCTGTCAATGTTTTGTCAAGGTGAATTTTCTTCTCTTTTGTACCTATTTTTAAAGATTTATTGATCAAAGATAATATCTTTGTGCATCAATAAAAACAAAGCGTTTGTAAGCTATTTGTATATTTAAATAGATTCTCAAATTCTAGATTTTTAAAAAAAGGTTAGAGTATTTTCTGAATTTTTTTTTCTGTCTAGTTGGGTTTTTAAAAAAAAAAAGGTTCTTACTGAATCATCACATATTTTCCCCAAAGCTGACCTTCAACTGTTATTGTGATAAAAGTTTTGAAATCTTTAGTTCTATAATAAGAATTTTTAAGGGAGACTGTATGCGTCCATGTGCATCTTTTCGACATTTTAAAAAAATTTTAAAGTCTGTTAAGTTGATTTATTAAGTTATGTACAGACAATAATTTACTTCACTTCCATTAGTTAATTCTTCAACATTTGTTGAATAATATATGGCACAAATAACCTCAAAATTATTTATTTTGTTTTTCTTAAACTGTGCTTTTTAATTCATGTTTTAAACTGTGTGTTTCATTTTATTTTTCTCAATTCCACTCCTAACCTTTTCATGATAATTTCGAAACCCGCGAAATAGAATTCCCTAACATTCCAAATTTTATCTGAAAAATCTCTTGCAAAGACCCTTATGAACCCGTCGTAACTTCGACACAAAGTAAAAAGAATGATTCATAGATTATGAGACATGTAACTCTGAAATGCTAAGAGGTTTTCCTTTAAACCTCTTCAGAAGGTCGACACAAAAATAAAAATTGCTTTAGTCGTCAAAAGAGAAAAAAGCAGGCTGAGATAAATAAAAATAACTCACCACTTGAAAAAAAAAAGTAGAGAATAGGTTTTAAGGCACTAGAAGTTTTTAGCATGTGACCAGAGACTATATTTGTTATAATTAATAAACAATGTGACCGGTAGAATTAAGGTATCTGACTATCCTAAAAATGTGAATTTTGCCAAAAATTGACAAAATTTTTATTATTTTATTTTATAGGTCATCTTATTAGCTTTATAAAAATACCAAGTTTATTATTTTCCGTTCCCTAGAACAAAAACTACAAGTGTTTTAGTAAAAGTAGGTGCCTTTACTTTAAGTAAGATGTCATATTTTAAAATACGTTTTATTCGAATTTTTTTTTTTTTTGTTTTTGAAAACACTCAAACGGAGACGGCAATTTCTAAAAACGTTTTGAAAATAATTAACTGAAATTTTTTGTCTATGTTTTGTATAACAGTAGAAGTGTTTTAACCTTCAGATTTATCAATCAGTGTTTTATTACAAAATTTACAGCCCCTTATGTGAACATAATCACTGCTTTCTTAAGGATTTTCATATAATAACTAAGATAAAGTGCTCTAGTTTTGTAAAAATTAAAATATCTTTTATCCTGAAGGTCATTTCAAAAAAGAATAACATAACAACACACCAAAATTGAAAAGTTGAAAATTTGTTCATAAACTTTTTGTACAGAATGGGCCGCGTTTATGCTATTTTTTGTCAATTTTTACCAATTTTTCCCACATATTAGTTATAATAATTACTTTTTCTCATCTTAATTTTAACATATTTTTCTTAAAATATCTAAACAAATCTAAAAACAACAACAAATATTCCCATACCTCCATCTTTTAAACAAAAGTTGTCCCACGCAGTCGGATACCTTAAAGTTCCAGTTGTATGCTAGAAATCGTTTGCACAATGTGTCAAATGTTTTTCTAACAAAAATATTTTACACCAATTGAAGCATATTGCCATCAAGATTCAACATTGTTTTTTTTTTATTGGATACATAGGAGCCTGCGCAGACTTGCATTTTTGGAGATTCCTGCACTAACAATCACTTTTTAATTGGAATGTACTGCAAGCAACAAATTCTAAAGTGTTGTTTAAATTATTTTGTGATAAATTTGGGATGTGTATTGTAAACAAGAAAACATCGAGATCAGATTCTAAAGTTAATCTTTTAATTAAAATTAAACATAAAAGTATCACAAATAATTTAAATTATTTTATGGTACGTTTTTGGAATCCTTAAAAGAGAGAGAGACATAATTTTCATCACACACACACAGGAAATCTCTCTCTTTCTCTCTCTCTTTCTCTCTCTCTCTCTCTTTCTCTCTCTCTTTCTCTTTTTCTTTGTCTTTCTCTCTCTCTCTCTCTTTCTCTCTCTTTTTCTTTGTCTCTTTCTCTCTCTCTTTCTTTGTCTCTTTCTTTTTCTCTCTTACTCTCTCTCTCTTTCTCTCTCTCTCTTTCTTTCTTTCTCTCTCTCTTTTTCGTTGTCTCTCTCTCTATTTCATTGTCTCTTTATCTCTCTCTCTCTCTCTTTTTCGTTGTCTCTTTCTCTCTATTTCTTTGTCTCTTTATCTCTCTCTCTCTCTCTCTCTCTCTATATATATATATATATATATATATAAGTGTAGTTCTTTAAATATTTTAAAATAAATACTTTCGTTTGATTCATTTTTAATGAAATTCCTTTCTTCTTTTTTCTCCATAAATTTACCTACAGTAAGTGAAAACATTTCTAGTGTTGCCAAACTGAACATTCTTTCTTGGTATGATGCAGAGTAAAACTATAGTCGTTTAAGAATAAATTTTTATGCTTACTCTTTACTTTCACTTTCAATATTCAGCAAGACTGTGTCACTAACACACTAAAATTTATTTTATTGAAGTATGTTTCCTTCCTGATTTATTAGTCTAGGGTAACACAGGATGCAAGTTTTCTTCCTCTCATTACGGCAAAATATTTTTTATATTGCAATGTGAACCAATTTGAAATGTGTATTATAAATAATTTATGCTGAAAAAAGGAAATTCTAATATATAATGAATATTCTCATCCAACCTTTCTCAGAAAAATAGTTCTTCCACTGTAAACTTAATTTGTGTGTGTGTGATTAATAAATAGCCCATTTAATTAAATTTAATGAAACCTCTCTCCATATTACAAAATGCACACGGCTTTAACGAATTCCTTAAATAGAGATAATACAGATACGTTTTATATTTCCTGGGTAAATGCTTTTTAAAATTATTTCTATAATTAATAAATTACATATCAGTTTTTTACCCATTTTACCAGTAAATGTTTTTGTCACTGAATTAAAATAATAAATATAACTGTACATATTTTGCTAACTCAAAATATTATATATATAACGTAAACACACAAAACAATTACATCTACTAGCAGACACCTAGAACTGACATGACACTTGTAAAT
Source organism: Trichonephila clavata (assembly GCA_019973975.1). Taxonomy (NCBI): domain Eukaryota; kingdom Metazoa; phylum Arthropoda; class Arachnida; order Araneae; family Nephilidae; genus Trichonephila; species Trichonephila clavata. The sequence continues at coordinate 49,672 of BMAO01026657.1, forward strand.
ACATTACAGTATCGATCGTTCAGCTGAATCACTTCAGCTTAAATGCTGACTTAACTGGTTGTGTAAGATGTTTCTTAAACTTCGGTTAGGTTAAAGCACAAAAATTATAGTTTAAAAAAAACTAAAAAACGTGCTTTTATAGTGACTCGAACTAAAAAGTAAAAAAATAATTCTTAATATAAGAATAAAATGATTAACGGTAAAATTAATGTCATTGGTGTAAAAGCGTGGGGTGCTCTATATTAAATGATATAATTTCTTACTAGTTCTATTCAGAAATGCTGAGTTAGTGTAAAAATGTAGTACAAAGTACCCCACGCTTTTACCACAGTGGCACTAATTTTTTCGATAAACATTTAATTTTTATATTAAGAATTATTTTTTTTACTTTTTAGTTCGATTCACTATAAAATAGTTTTTTAGTTTTTTTAAAGATATAATTTATTTTTCCTTTTTTTAGTTCGATCTACAATAAAAGCGTGTTTTTTTAGTTTTTAAACTATCATTTATTCATTTTCAATTAATTCTTGAGTTTGATATTTGGAGCCGGAATTACGTGGCTATTGGAATCAGTCTTGCTCTTCAGTGGATATTCCTTAACGGGTCTGAAGGGTATTTATTCTCTCCGTGTACAAGGCCTCGGATGTGAGTCCCGTATCGTTATATTTCAAAGATTCCGTCTCTATAGATACAGGTCAAACTAATAAAAGTGTGTTAAGAAGAAATATTAAGAGTCAATCGTATTATCACTTTTAAACGTATTGTTGTAATGTTATTTCGTATCATTACTTCTAAAAGTATTGCTTTATAAAAATAAAAAATATTTAGCAGTTAGAGCATAAATTATTTTTTTCACATACATGATTCTTTTTTTTTTATTTCCATTTTCAGAAAAACAGGAGAATTGTTCATATTATAATAAGAATTTGCTGGCGCACCCACCCTCCCCTTTCTCACGTAAAGACCAATTAATTTTTGATTATTTTATTTGTATTAACCACAAGTGTATTCTCTTTTAGGTGCTTTCTTAGTGTATTTCGCTTAATCTTTTAGTCGCTAAATCTGGGAATGGTATATGGAATTAGTCACCGAATCTGGAAATCGTTATTCCTGATGATCCTGATCAGAACAATGAAGCAAAATAATTATGAAATTCTCGTATTGTCATCGGTCGTTGACAAGTGTGCAAAATTTCGAATTAATCTGACCTTTTAAAGTGGGTAAAAATTGAGTTCAAATATTTAGTTACATACAAGTGAAACTTATAAAAGCGTGTTAAAAAGAAGGATTATTTTAACTTCTAATAACAATTGATTTCGAAAACTACGTACTTCCCAGAGGTGAAGTAACTTTTTTATCATTAATCTACGTTTTAATTAGTCAATAATAAAGA
>BMAO01026658.1:0-19384 GCA_019973975.1 Trichonephila clavata
GAAACAAACTTTCTTACGATTCCAGTTTTATCCTAAATAAAGTTACTTTCTTAAATAAATTCATTTGAGAAGAAAAAACCTATTAAAGCTAAAAAACATAGCATAATGAATTTCTGAAAGCACAACCACAGTTAGATATTTCGATTCAGAAAATTTATTATCAGAGAAACATTGAGTTTATTTAAAAGTCTCTTGCATAAATTGTGGAGAAAATTCCTAGATTCTTCAGATAAAGATGCTAAATTTAACAAAGACATTAATGGTATATATTAGTCAATACAATAGATATGTACATTAATCGTATGGAGTCAAGGAGACATGTTTGTAAAGTAACTTAAAAGAGTTAACGTCTCCTCAAAAAGCGAACATTTTAGAGTCTCAAGAGAATAAGGAAATGGGGTCTAAATATTATAGAAGACAACACTTTCTGTATTGATATTCTGAGGAAACGTGTGATCGCATGAACTTGAGACAGAGAATCATTTAAACTAGATGGTTAATCAGTAATCAAGTACATGCAGTCATTTTAATAAATTCTTGGATCCTTCGGAGAATCTGATATGGAGACAGAAGCAATCAGGAAACCATTTTGAATTTATTGCTGAAAAGAGTTAATTCAGTTATTTAAAAGCGGGGGTTTGATTGCAGATACAGAGAGGGACATTTTCAGGCTGCAGATACAATAGCAATATCTCAGCTTTGGATTTTACAAAATATTTATCTTCGTTGCTGATAACTTAAGTTCTTAATTTCAGTTAGTCACTTCTTTACATCAAATTTGAGTTGTTGAGTATATGTAATAATTTAAAAGTCATCGAAAAAACTAAAGTTTTGTCAACTATCTTACTAAGCAATATTTTAATGTGAATTTTTTTTTCTTCTTTTTGGCATAAATGGAAATAAAATGAAATATATAGCTTTAATATTTGGTAAACATTAGATTTAAAAATAATATGAATTATTCTTAAGATAATTTATCTCCCTCAGCTTTTTCAATTATATTATATAATAATAAATCGAATGTTCAAAAACATATACATTGAATTATTAAGTACTTACGTAAAAAAATATAAAAGGTTTTTATTGGTTTACATAATATTTTTTATGAAATGATTTATTGGATGAATAATAATTGGTTTAAACATTTTTTCTTTAGATATGTACAAAGAGGATATTAATCTAAGAACGATATATATTCACAAATGCATCAACAAACAAAAAAGCGGCGAAAAAATACCTTATTATATGCATACATACCATCTTATATAATAAGAAATGCAAATAAAATTTACGAAGTAACATTATCTTTATATTTAATTTAAAATAAAGAGAGGTAAAAAAAAAAGGGTTATTAAAAATTAACAAATTTCTAGATTGCGTTACGTTATATTTTCTGGATTTCCCCCCAAATGCATTTCTTCATATCAAATATAATACTACATATTATATACTTACACACAAAACACATGACAAAGTCTCAGAAAATTTTGAAAAATATAATACACAATATTGCACTTTTTAAAAAAAAAAACTAAAAATCAAAGTGAGAGTAAGAAACGCATGCAGCTCTCTCAACAAACAAATAATTAAGCAAATAAAAAATATACTAAAGAGAGAAAGATAAGAATTCGTAGACCCAAAGAATGCAATACAATACCAATAATTAGTTTTCTTGCTATTCATACTTCCCAAATCTGACTACTATGCGTTGCTCTTATATTTGAAAGCAATTCCAAATTTTTATTTCAAAAAATTCTGTGTTTCAGCTTAGGTTTCTTCAGATATTTTTCTGTTCCAAATTATTTCCTTTTTCATATCGTTGTATATTATGTTTTTTGTACTTATGAATTACTTTGTTTTGCAATTAATCTTTAACTTTTCAAAATTTTGATGTTTTATGTCCTTTCTGAGCGAGAAAATTTTTCGAATTATCGAAAAAAAAACGTGTGTGTTTCTGTGCGTGTTTTACACAAATAAATAATTTAATACTTTTGGAAAATAGAACAGTTTTCGTTCACTTACGGCTGATTTTTAACCAAATACATGTCAAGTTAATATGATTTAACTCCTTTTCACATAAAATCTACGTAATTATCTTTAATTTTTTGATAAGTACGATAACTTAAAAAATAAAGAGGTCCTTCAGTAAATGCATAAGATCTCTAAAATGAAAACGCTTTGGGTAGATAGAGAAGAAAACTAAGCCATTTAAAAAATCAATCATGTTAGTTATTCTTTTAAATGATATTTTATGTTGCAACATTTTAAAATACGTTACACTTTAAAATTCATGGTTAATTTTATTTCAAAAATTAATGGGAGGGATAGTGTATATTACACAATGTTAACTATTGAATTTTTTTTACTGTGTTGATTTTGTTACATATTACTCTTTATGTATAATTTTATTAAAAAGTGTGTGCATTTTTTAAATACTGTTGTGACTTTAATAACAGTTCTGATAGATCCTGTATTATCATACATCCTTTGTGTGTGTGGTGTCATCCTGCTTTGTATTGTATTATACATTCATTTTATACCTCTATAATTTACTCGGATAACCCAAATGTTATTTTATAACATTTGGGTTATACAATACTGTTTTATTATGTTTACAATCTACTTTCTGATAATAGTTTTGAAAACACAGAAGGAAAACCTTTTTTACTTCGAGAAATTTATATATTTTCCAGATATGAGAAACATATCTCAACTTTAAAGAGATGAGTTATCTATAATATGTTTTAATATAGTAAATAAATTTATTAAAACAAGATATAAAGATGGAATTATTCATTTAAAGAATCTTATAGTTAAATTTAAAAAAAAAGGTGTGTGAATTCATAACGAGCAGATGCACAGCTGGTGGAGTCAAAGTGTATGCTTAAATTTTAATGTGAGTTGCGCATTCAATAAACTCACACGAAAAACATGATTTTCGATGGTTAAGCTCGACATTCCTCTAATCCATTCTCAATTTAGCTCGGCATTAGAAAACTTTTCCTTTGCCTTTTTGGTTAAAAAAGGAAGACTATCCACTCTTCTTAAAATCGATAAAACCAGCGTAGGATTCTAAAGCCTAGGATGAAATATTAAAGAATACCTGCTCCAGCTGCGGTGATTTGCGATTGCCAAGTTTTCCGCGGTTCACTGAAGTACTAAATAATTGGGGAGAAATGTATTGTGCCTCTCTCTCTTTCTCACGTGAAAGAACTAGTTTAAAAGATTCAGTGGCATATTATTTGGAAAAGTATTGGACGCCATGTGAAAATGAAACTAAGCAAAAATATCATAGCTTTTCCCCCCATTTTCTTTCTCATATTAAGAAGATTTTGTATCATTAGAAACTGTGTGCAGATTCAGAATCTCTTTTCCGCAAAGGTTTGTTGAGAGCTCGTTTTCCGACTCCTAACTTTTTCTTGAATTCATTTTACTTTTGGAAATGATTCGTATTCCACCGATCTTATTCTTTTGAAATATATTTAGAGCATGTATCCTTTAAAGAAATAAGTAACAAGTTCATATATATTTAGAAGAAATGTATGAAAGTATTCTTAGAGAGATAAAATCTTAGAAGAGATAAAATATATGTGAAGAATAAACTTGATCAATACAAATGCGGTAATAAATTTTAACAATAATAATAGAATTGGATACATTATTTTACTTTTATCAAGAAATATTTTCAAGCAAGAACTTAAATATTTATTTATCGTACTTCACTTAAAATCAGAATATTTTATTATGTGTTCATTATAAATATACTACCATATAGAGAGAAAATTAAAAATACGAATTCTACTAGACTAATCCATTTTTTTTTTTGTTTTAACTTTTTGTGTACCTTAAAACTAACCACATAGAGATATTTTATATTGTTCTATTATTCAAGGAAAAACCTAGAGAGATATTTTGTTAAAGATTAATTTTGAATAATATGTACAGAAAAAGGTATTGTTCCGAAAACAAAAAAAAATTGTATTCACAAACTTATTCAAAGTATGTAAATTACGACAATCTTTTGAAATTATAATTAGTTACTATCTGGATTTGATGCAATGGAACCTTGCGTAAAACTAATTTCATACAATCTTGAATATAATATTAGTTTACATTTAGTAATAAAAATATGATAATTGAAGTTCATGGTAATAATATTGAAATTGTTTAGTATAACATCAAAGGAATTACATTAACTCCCTTTTTTGGTAAATAGCTTCATTCAAAATTATAGTTGTTGAAGATGTGTTTGAACAAACCCAAACAAGTAAAATATGCATATTGTGAACTTACGAGAGCAGAAGTTTTAGAAATGCATTTTATAAAAAAGATTATACATAGAAAATTAGCCTTTATTATTGATAATTTTTAGAGTATTAAAGTGAAACACTGGCTATTCCTTTTTCTCCACATCACCTAATGAATCAAATTAAAAATACGTAACAAAATGATAATTAAGTAGCAGCATAGGTTCCAATGTAGCTTATATTGTAGTACATATTAAAGGTAAAATGAAAAGAGCCGTTTATTTTCTTGTATAATACAAATAAAACATTTGGAATGCGTTAATTATGCATTTTAAATCTGTTTTCTTCACTTTCTTATACTTTAAAGTACCGAACTACCCTAAAATTGTGAGGTTTGCCAAATATTGACATTTTTTTTATAATTTTGTTTTATAGCCCATCTTATTTTAGTTTTATAAAAATACCAAGTTTGTTATTTTCCGTTCACTAGAGCCAAAACTACAAGTGTTTTAGCAAAAGCAGATGTCATTACTTTAAGCAAAATGTCATATTTTAAAACGCGTTTTACTCGAAATGTGTTTTTTTAAATGCTCAAACGGGGACAGCAATTGCTCAAAACGTTTCTTAAATAATTTGTTGAAAATTGTTGTGTATGTTCTGCATAATAGTAGAAATGTTTTAACTGTCAGATTTATCAATAACTGTTTTATTACAAAATTTGCAGTCTCTTCTGCGAATATACGTAATTACTGATATTTTATGCAATTTCATATAATAACTAAGACAAAGTGCTCTAGTTTTTCAAAACGTTTAAGTATTCCTTATCCTTAAGGATATTTCAAAAGCGAATAGCATAGCAACAGCTCAAAGTTAAAAAATTGAAAATTTGTTGATAAATTTTTTGTATAGAGTGATGTATTGTTATATAATTTTTTGCAAATTTCCACCAATTTTTTTCCACATTTTAGAAAAAAAAATTTTTTTTTCCTCTTAATTATTTTTGCATATTTTTCTTAAAATATACTAAATAAATCTAAAAACCACAAAAAATCCCCATATCTCTATTATTTTTTTTTTAAAAAAAAAAGATGTCTCAAGATATTCAAATAACAAATTGAGTTAAACACCTTTCAAAAGACTCTTGCACAAAGAAAGGCTTCTTTTAAGTAAATTATTACAAGAAAAAATTGCTTTGATACCATAGATTTCGTAATCAGAAATTCTATTAATTGCCTGATCATGAACCAGTGCGTATCCATTTTTCAGTTGAGGAACGTTTAAATTAAACAAACAACAATTCGTTGAAAGCACATTTGCGAATTTCATTTAAAAAAAGGATTTACTCTGGCCCTGTTTTTTAATTAACTTGAAGATTTTTTTCTGTGTTGTAACACTTATATAATTTTTTTTTTATTTTTATAAAATATAAAAACATTTTTATTTTTATAAAAAAATGTACAAATATGCATCTTATAATCTGTATAGTCCTTCTATACGTTGTACTTAAGTATCAAGCACACACATCTTACAATGAAAGCATTAAATTTATTTTTAAATTCATTTCAGAGCATCACTAAAAGAACTGAATTTTATAACAATCATTATTTGTAAAAGAAAAAAAAATACACTTCTATTCCGAAATGCTTTGTCTGGATCTTTCACGTATAAATATTAATTTGTATAGTTTTAACGAAAAATCTGAGAATATCCTTTAGTTTTTATTTCATATCTCAAGGGAATATTTTTTGTTTATATACTTTACAAAAAAATATTGCTCAACTATTACTTTACACAAAAAACTATTACTAAACTTTATACTTTAGAAAAAAATATTGCTCAACTATTACTTTACACAAAAAACTATTACTAAACTTTATACTTTACAAAAAAATATTGCTCAACTATTACTTTACACAAAAAACTATTACTAAACTTTATACTTTAGAAAAAAATATTGCTCAACTATTACTTTACACAAAAAACTATTACTAAACTTATACTTTAGAAAAAAATATTGCTCAACTATTACTTTACACAAAAAACTATTACTAAACTTTATACTTACAAAAAAATATTGCTCAACTATTACTTTACACAAAAACTATTACTAAACTTTATACTTTACAAAAAAATATTGCTCAACTATTACTTTACACAAAAAACTATTACTAAACTTTATACTTTAGAAAAAAATATTGCTCAACTATTACTTTACACAAAAAACTATTACTAAACTTTATACTTTAGAAAAAAATATTGCTCAACTATTACTTTACACAAAAAACTATTACTAAACTTTATACTTTAGAAAAAAATATTGATCAACTATTACTTTACACAAAAAACTATTACTAAACTTATACTTTACAAAAAAAATATTGCTCAACTATTACTTTACACAAAAAACTATTACTAAACTTTATACTTTAGAAAAAAATATTGCTCAACTATTACTTTACACAAAAAACTATTACTAAACTTTATACTTTACAAAAAAAATATTGCTCAACTATTACTTTACACAAAAAACTATTACTAAACTTTATACTTTAGAAAAAAATATTGCTCAACTATTACTTTACACAAAAAACTATTACTAAACTTTATACTTTAGAAAAAAATATTATGGTGGGGTAAACTTTAAAAAATTTATCAGCATCTAAACAGCTTGGGTGACGATTTCAAATAAATGAGAACTGAATACAAAGACTCATCTCTCTCATTTTTTAAAATAAATAAAAAGGCTAAAAAACAATTTTAATAATTTATTACCATAATTGAGCCTACCAAATCTTCCATATGTTAAGCTAATGTTAGAAACAAATTTATAATTAAATAAGTATCCGTAATGGCTTCCTAATAATCGCATATGATTAAAGAAAATTATTATTGCTTGTTCTTAAAATTACTTGGAAAACTTGGTATTCATTATTGATACTCTTGCTTATACGCAGTGAAGTACGTTAAACACGAAAAGGCCTAATACGAAATATCGGTCAACACGAAATAAAACGGTCCTACCGAACTATTACATATTCTCATGCATTTTTTCTCTTAACACGAAACGAAATTCGCTTAGCACAAAAAGATTTTCCTTTTGGGAATGAATAAAATATGAAAAACATTGGCTGCGCAGGCGAGATTTAAGAGGGGTGTGAAATGAAGGATAGGTGATTTTATATGTGTGTTGCGTAGAAAGGAGGTAACTTGGCTTTGAAATACCCTCAGAACATCCTATGACACGAGCCAGTTTTGTGTTTATCTAACCTAATTTCACCCTCCATTCCTACAAACACCACTTAAAACATCTCATCTCTCATCATTTGATTTTGGAATATGGTGACGATTATTTCGCAGTTGAGTAAAAATCAGGAAGTTTGGTTCGTGGTCCCCCCCCCCCTATTTTAGAAGAATTTTTTTTCACTAGCAAAATAGCAAAGAGCTCGGGGGAAAGCAAACTGATATTTCACTTAAAATGAAGATGGAGCTACTTAAGGCTGTTGATCAAAAACAGAAGACGAAAACAGAAATCTGAAAAATTTTTAGTGTTGCTAAATTCTGTATCAAATTTAGTTCTTGTGAATGTTTTTGTTTAAGGTATCCGACTGGTTGCGACAACTTTTTTCTTTTTTTTAAAAATGAAATACGGGGATTTTTTTGTTATTTTTAGATTTGTTTAATGAATTTTAAGAAAAATGTGCTAAAATTAAGAATAGAAAAAGAAATTATTATTACTAAATTGGGAAAAAATAGGTAAAAATTGACAAAAAATAGCATAAAAAAGGCCCATTCTGTACCAAAAGTTTATGCACAAATTTTCAATTTTTTCAATCTAATGTGTTGCTATATTATTCATTTTTGAAATGACTTTCAGGATAAGAGAAATTTTCCTTTTTACAAAAACTAGAGCCCTTGATCTCAGTTATTATATGAAATTGCTAAAAAAAACAGTGATTATATTCACATAAGGGACTGTGAATTTTGTAATAAAATGGTGTTCGATAAATCTGAAAGTTAAAACAATTCTACTATTATACAGAATTTATAAAAAAATTTCAATTAATTATGTTCAAAACTTTTTTAGCAATCTCTGACCCCGTTTGATTATTTTCAAAAAATCACATTTCGAGTAAAACGCGTTTTAAAGTATGACATCTTGGTTAAAGTAATGGCATCTGCTTTTACTAAAACGCTTGTAGTTTTTGTTCTAGTCAGCGGAAAATGATAAACTTGGTATTTTTATAAAGCTAATAAGATGACTCATAAGATAAAATCATAAAAAAAAATTGTCAACTTTTTTTAAAATCCCCAATTTAGGGTAGTCGGAAACCTTAATTGATTTTTATTTAATACATGCAATATTCATATCTATGTGAACAAGATGATTGCTAATAATCTTAATTTTATTGAAGATATGTTGTTCTTTTTTGAAAATATCCTTTATCTCTCAATTCTTTTAACACGAAAAAATATTTCAGTCCCCTCAGTTTCGTGTTAAAGTATTTTCACTGTACTTGACCTGTTTAAATTTTAAACAGTAACTGCATTTTGAAAATTTTGAGGCCTGCTCACTCCAAATTAATTATCTGAATATATACAGAAAATAATATTTCCTTTTGCTAGATAAATGTTGGGACACGCGTGGTTGATCTAGCAGACACCTCTCAAGCTTGAAGAAAGTTCGCAACACGTAACTAACACATATCATCTAATCATCAGTCACCCCTCTGCTTTGACAGCTGTCATCGATCCCCTAGGGTGTGATTTTTAGAGTTATGGCTTCTGAAGGCTTTCTTCTTGCCATTGTTACCTCTAAGAAAAATGCAACGTGATTTTCTCAGCAATAAATTTTTGAAAAAAAAACTTAACATCTTTATTTATTGAATTTGGGTTTGTGTCCAAAAGTTAAAAAAAAATCCTATTCAGTTATGTAACAGATTTAAGAGAAAAAATATAGTATAAATAAGGATTAGTTAAGACCTTTTTCTACGTCCTCGATGGATGCATGTATAAAATTTGATAAATAAGATTATTTAAAAACTATATGATTTTATAAGCAACTTTGATGCTAAAAATGGAGATAACATACTTTTAATTTCATTAAATGTACAAAATCGGTGATTAAGAAAGTTCTTCAAATTTTTATATATACTAAATATATGCAGTATTATATATATATACTAAATAGCTATAATCCTAAATAAGCATAAAATAGAAGTATAACAAGACAGTATAGGTAAGAAATAAGTAACCACAGTTATACAATAGCCAACTTTTAGCCTTAGGATTTAGGAATGCATGTATATATATAATGCATGTGTTACTGTTAGAAAGAGCGATGATAAGTATTAAAGTTATATTAGTCCTTAGGATAAAATTTTTTATATCTTTTAAACATATTTCTAGTTATTTGTTATTTATAATTAATATTCTCGGGAATAATTTTCTAATTTAGACACACAATAATGACACCCATTTCGATAGACCCCTTTATTTCCCATACGAAACTATTTTTTCTGGTATTTTTTAAATTTCGACATTCATCTACTTTCTAAAATAATAATTTTGCATCATTTTTCATCAAATTCCATCACTTTTTAACGACCCATTAAAACGATACGAAAGCAGAAATAAATTATATTCCTACCCAATTATTGATTCTGAGATATCTCGTGGGTATCTCCTTACCCCATTTTTTTTTTTAGCTTCCCATTTATCACATTAGATTTTTTAAAAAAAGTAATAATAAGCATTCCCGGTTTTTTTTTCCTTTAAATATTTGAAACAACCTTTTGTTTGCTTTGGCTTATTGAAGATACACATGATGAAAATATCTATTTTTTACATCGAAGTTCCACATTATTGAAATAATTTTATCTCGCTACTTTATTATGCAGAATTTAGTGTGAGCTTTCAGCCAAATCTTTCCATCTTGAGCATCAATTTTCGCTCCTTTTTTAAAATGCAGATACTTTAGTTTCCCTAATGCCCTTATGTGGCGAAAAACTGAATATATTTTTTAAAATTATTTTATCAGTACTTTGCCGAAGCGTGTCACATTATTTGCATCTGATGTGAAATGGAGTGAGAACTTTTTGAAAGATATCTGAGGTTACCGTTTGAAATATTTTGTGCATTACTGGATGCAAATTTTTAGCTAAATATTTCATTTACTTCACGTTTTTTGATGTCACCAATGTAAATTTCTAGTCACTTTTATCAAAATGTAATAATACTTAACATTTAGAATAGTACTACAGCTTAATCCAAGAAGAATTTTAAATTATGTTTTTATATATAATAATTCTAAAACTTCTGCTGAACCTTCTGCAGATGTTAAGCCTAAATGAATTTCTAACGATTGAAAATTAGAATTAAGATGCAAAAAAAAAAAAACATTTTTATTTAATTACAAATAAATTAAAACCACAGATTAATAAACAGAAAAATATGCTCATTTGTTAATAATATTATTTGTAAATTATTAAAAAAATGTTTTTCTTTCATTTAATCCTAATCAATGAACTTTTGTTCATTGACTTTATTATAAAATGTAGCTTACCCCTGCACATGTTTTACTTTTTGTGTAGTATAAATTCTCCATAAAGAAAATAATTTTTGCATTCTATAATAAGGAAAGTTTTTGATATTCTGCAATTACATTCTTCGAGTAAATATTAAATACTTAAATTAATGTAATCATGTACTTAACTTAATGTAATTGATAGTTAATTAGTAAAATTTACCTAGATTGTTTTGCAGTTTTTATTGTATTGTCAATTTTTTAGGAATTTTGATGTATAATTTTAAGTATGCATTTTTTAAAAAAAAATATTTAAGAACTTATATAAAAAAGTATTAAACATGAAAACAATATAACTAGGTGTACTATCAGTTTACTTTTGAATAAATTTTTGGAAAATTTGGAAGGAATATTTCTTAGTACTTTTGTACAACCAAATATTAATTATATTTCTTAAGTAAAAAATAGCATTTGTAAATATTTATAAACTATATGTAATTCCTTACATTAAGTGGTAATTTTTTGAACTTTGCTTACTAATTTTTAACTATCTTTTCTTTCATCATTCTGCAGCTGAAAATAATTAAATTTATGCCAATATTAATCCACTATCATTTAAGAGTCAAATATTTGCTTATTCAAATTGATGCCTTGCATTCTTTTAAAACAATATGGAAAATTTTCTCAAAATTCTGCATATTTTTTGAACAAATGCACGCTTACTTAGTTTTATTTTAAAATTTAAAAAAGTATTAAAAAAGAAAGAAGGCAAAAATCTGAAAGTATTCTTCAATTCTTAAAAGATATCTCTCATGAAAACATATTTAATCAGAGTTATGGAATCTAGTGGTAAGCCTTATTTTATGGCTAAAAATAATACCTATTTGATGCTAAGAAAATAGATATAACAAAAATAAATATTGAAAACTAACAATTTAAAATAAAAATGAATCCTATAGCACAGAAAAATTTTTGTGTAATTAATGCTCTCTTATATTGTATTTATACAGGTTATTATTAAAATTAAGTGCGCAGAAAAATGCTTAAGTTAAATAAATACAACAAAAATATTTATTTAAAAGGTACTGTCTTTATCAAAATATTTTAAATTACATAATGAATTATTATATTACAAGCTCGTTAAAAATTCTGATTTATAAAAGCCACTTAAAACTTTTTTCCAAAAATACAAGTTAAGAAAAAAGAAATTTTCAATTTGTTTAGTTAATTAAGATTATTAATATACTGTGTTCAAAGAATAAGAATTCTTTTTAAATAAAAGACGCATACGCAATAAAAAAAGTTTCTTTAAATTATCTATTTATAATGTTAATTTAAGAAAAAGTTCAACCGTGTAGACTAATTTTGTTACGTCGCAATTAATTTTTTTTTGAATTTATAAGTAGTTCCTTAAAAATTCAGTATATGTAAGAAACTATGCAATGAAAAGAATATTTTTGCTATACATACTTGCAAAATTACTCATATTTCACAGACAATAGCATGTAAGATCTTTCGAAACTAAAACTTTCATCTCTATATACATAATAAAATTAAATATTCAAAAATTATATTCTGGAATTAGCTACTGTACTACTTACAAAGTTAATAAATGTTAATTTAATGTCTGAAAAAAGCTATTCTTTTTTAAAATATGAAATGGAGTTAAAAGAATATTAAAGGTTTTCTTAAGAAAAATTCACAATAATGATGGTGAGTCAAGGTCCTGAGAGAAACACCAACATATCACAAAAAGTCTATCTTTAGAGCAAAAGAAAAATTCGAAATACAGTTCGAAAAAGTACATAGAGAAGAGTTGTGATTATAATACTCAATCGTAAAACCAAGGAAAAACAGAAATAGATAAGAAAAGCTTATTTCAGTCTTGAAAGAATTTTAGGGAGGACATTCCTTTTTATTCGCTTAGGGACTTTAAAAAGTATTAAGTGCATCAACATTTTATAGAGCTTTGAAATTTAAAATTCATTGTTACTTACTTTTAGGGAAAATAAATTCTATTATAGTATCGAAGAGATGGAATGATAGAAATTAAATATACTTAAAAAGAAAAAAAATATCTATTTTTAGCATATTTTGCGAATTGATTTTATGAATTAATACATTTTGGCTATAAGCTGATAAAAATATTTGATTATATAAAGCATATTTACTGCCAAAATGATATGAATTAACGTAATATAATAGTATTGACAAAATTTATGACTCTTTCACGACAGAGCTTTAGCACATATAGATTTTAAACCACTTTCATTAACACTAAAAACACTGAAACTTAGTACATGCCTATACTGTCCAAAAGCAGTCAAAATGACTGCATTATGAAAGAATAATGTGTAAAGAAATTTGTTTAAAATTAATTTTTAATATTTTTATATTATTTACAGTAATATATAACAAGTTGTTAGTAAATATTAACAGTAAAAAAAATTACTTCATTTGGGAAAAAAATATATTCTAAAAAATTCTGAAAAATTGTGTCATTATACACATAATTGTTTTCTAATTGAAATTAAAAAGCAGTCAAAAGGACTTCCTTGGGCAATCTTGTATTTAAAAATTCTACTTTATATAAATAATTTTGCTAATATGTAACAAAATTTAAAAATTATCTCACTCCTGTTTAAATCATATTCGAATAATAGCTTGGGACATACGTTGAAATGTATGACTGTCTTAGTTAAGTAAAATGATTTTGTTATTATATACATAACAGCTGTAAGTATAACTTATAGTAGTAATTGGATTTCAAACAGTTTTTAAAAATATTTCCCAAAAGGAAAAAGTTAATTAATATGAAACCTAGTCATTACACATAAATTTTAAGCAGAGCTGTAAAATATTCTATACTAATGTTTCCTATTTTCCTATCAAATTAAGATATTAAAACATAAATGTGCTAATTAAAAGTGAAAACATTATGGGAAAATGAGTGAAAATATTGTCAACCCATGAAGCTTGTAGTGAAAATAATTAATAACAATTCATTAACTAAGAAATCATGAGTACATGCAAATTTTAAATGGAAATAAATATAGAATGCACTTCTACATAACTAAGCTCCTAATTAATTTAATTGCTGTAACGTTCATTCTATTTGAATATCTGTACAAAAGTAACGTCGAGAAAGGATTATCAAGATCATTGAAGACTAAGATGTTCTCTGATTATACATTTATTCAAATAACACTTTATTTAAAAGTATTATCATTGTTATCTTTAAAATTTGTATCTTATGGTATGTATATATTTGAGTGTGAAATTATTTTTGATTTTTGGGAGATAAAGCCTTACGTTATTTTAAATTGTATATTTTGATTAATTGTATATTAAAATCATTATTAAAAAGAAAAATTTTAAAATATTTGCTAAAGTTTTTAAATACTTTCTTAAAAGAAAATAAAAAAATTGTATAATTTGACATATTTTTATGACTCCTCTCGTAAATTATGCTCATTTTAATGATTTCTTACTGTTACTGCTATGAAGTGCAAAATTTAGATTTTGAAAAAAAAATTCTGTCAATTTAATATATTTTTAATTAAC
The DNA here is from genome assembly GCA_019973975.1 of Trichonephila clavata. Taxonomy (NCBI): domain Eukaryota; kingdom Metazoa; phylum Arthropoda; class Arachnida; order Araneae; family Nephilidae; genus Trichonephila; species Trichonephila clavata. The sequence goes on from BMAO01026658.1 coordinate 14,335, forward strand.
ATAAAATTATTAACACAAAAATAATGAAAACAAATTAGCTTATTACCTGTTTCGAACAAGATAACTTTTGAAACATGTACAATAGACATTACTGTATTCAAATATCAAACTAAAGCTAAAAAAAAAAGCGTATTCTATAAACCTCAAATTTTAAACCTGAATATTTCTTACCTCAATATTTTTAAAACAAAAAAAACTAAAAATTTAAAACCCCAGGTTTCTTTATTTATATTGTGCTAAAAAAAATTCTATTCATCTCATTCATAAAATTGAGACACACAGAATAAAACCTACATGTTCAACTCAAGCATAAAATATCATAGCTCTGAAATCAAAACTTCTTTTCAATCTTGTCAGAAAGTGTGAATATTAGAAATCGATAAAATCAATTTTAAAGATTAAGTTATAATGTTTTGCAAAAATCACATTATTTTTCCTTTTAAAATGTACCCGTTTCACATGCCAAGTCTTTTATATCCATAAATTGCTCATGCATGATTTTTTCTGTTTCTCGAAGCCAAACGAATCTTTTTTGTAGGAGATATAGATATAATTTCTAATCCCTTTATTCACGCATTGTTAGCCTGAAAAGTAGAAATGACAGAAAAATACTCTAATCGAAGACCTAGATGATTCATTATATTTCAACGATCAGATATTACATCATTAAACATTACTGTTGCCTCATTTAAATTAGCATTGATTGTTGTTTTGTAAGACTAATATTTTGAAACAGTGCATCAAATTATAAAATTGAAAGATTCTTTCGAATTTTTAAGGCTTTCCACTCAAATACTTTTTTAATAGTTTGCGTCAAGATAACTCTGACTAAAGACTGAACTTTATTCGTAACAGCTATAGGCACAATACTTTTAGGATTGTTGGAAAAAATAATTTCCGATTTTGCATTATAGTAAGTACATCATGAAATAGCACCAGCTGGGCAGATGTAGTTAGAGCCTCTCTTCATCATTTATTGAAAGATAATGAAGTTATATAGTCCCACATCGTATGAAAAATATTGATGATTCTAATAAATGAAGGAAAATTGCAAATATATGCAGATTTCAAGGCAGCAGTAAGTCTTATATAACAATTATATAATTAAACACGAATGCGTCCTTACAAAAAGAAGAATACAGCAAACTTTTAAAAAGGAAATGACAAAGAATATTTTAGATTTATTTATGTGGTTTAAAAAATGGCAATATTAACTTCAAAATAATGATTCAGAGTGTTTAATACTATTTTTATTTTTATATTGTATTCAGTTTAAGACAAAAGATATATATCATTACCATTAAGCTTGCATAAATGTAAAAAACTATTTTAGAACGTAATAAACAATTCAAAACAATTTTTGTAGAAGTGCATAATTCTGAAGTATTTAATTAGATAAAATTTAAAATAAGTATTTTAAAGAAACATAATATCTGAAATATACTCTACGGAATTTTAAGCAAATTTGAATAAAAACTCCTAAGATAATTTAATGTTTTATGTGTGAAAAATAGTTTCTTTTCATGTATTCTGTTTATTTTTTCAGATATTTCTCACAATTCATTAAAATCAATCACCATGCAAAATAAATTTATTTTCTCCCTTCAATAATATAATTTCAAAACTTACATTTAAAATGTTGAATCAGAAAAAGATACTTAAACGCAATTCTTATTTTGTGAAGTTTAATTTATTCAAAAAAGAGACACTTAAATTTTGACTCTACAATGGGAAATAAAAATAAAAGAAAATATATAAAAGATTTAAAGAAAGAAAACGAAAGTGGAGGAAGTGTTATTTCAGGAGTATGAAAAGAGGTATTTTATAAAAAAATAATCAAACAAAATAATAAAAGCATTTTATTTCACGGCAGTTGCTAAAAAATATTTTAGTTGTATCAATTGAAGTAATTTAACAATTCCCATATTTTAACATTAGGTATGCAATCGTGATATTTTTAAGAAACTTTTACGTTTAATGTTTTTCAGTTTTTTGTTTATTTTTTTCATTGATGTATTTCCAAATGTTTATAAAAAGTACATTTTATTTTATGTATGTAAATACCATTATCCATTTTTAATTTTTATAAACCGTTTAGTTTTCTTTATAATAAGTAGAGAAGATTAAACATTGTTGCATTTTTTTCAAAGTTTTTTAATAAAATTTGGAATTATTTTTCATTCTTTTATTTTTCTTTATACTCTACATGTATATAATATTTATAAAAAACTAAAATAAATAAAAGACAAAAATATTTCTGAAAGTACGAAATAGTTCCACAGGAATGTAATGAGGACTTGAACGAAAGTTATTTTAACACAATGTTATAGTTTCAAATATTATTACTTTTAAATAGAGAGATTGAGATTTTCAGTTCTACAATAATTTGTAACATGCATTTATATATGTTTTGAAACTTTTCTTTTGTTTATTTTTTTAGGTCCGGTGAAGTGGAAGATATTTTAACTATGTAATACGTAATGCGTTTATATTATTAAAGAATACGTTAAAGTATGTTTATGTTAAATATATGTTTAAAACAATATATTCTAATAATTTGAATATATAGATTTATATCAATACATAATACAATAGAATTTAAATGCATTAGTTCAATGTACAGAATGATAATATCGAAAAGTACAGGTTTAATTATAGTTTCTCTGTTAAATATCTAGTACTTTATGTTAAAACAATTATTATCTTTTTTCCTGAAACCTTAAAATAGCTATTTTCAGCTTTTATTCATAAGGCGTGAAAGCAGTTTTTCTTTACAGAGAACAGGGTAATATGTTTTCCTTCCTCCAGAAACAAAAATTTAAGTATGAATTTGTGCAATATTAAGAAAAGTTAATTAATAAATTGTGAATACTTAAATTAATCTTAAAAATTCTGAAATTTATTGCATTTTTAAAACAATGTTTTGATTAGTAAATTTCATGGGGGTGTTGATTGAATATTTGTTTTTGCTGGGGAATTGAAAGTTGTTGAAAATGAAGAAAAAACACACAAAAAACTGCAATTTCATTAATTATAATTTTATAACTGTTTTACTCTCTTATATTCACATTGTTGTAACTTTTATGTAAAATACTTTTTTAAGGTATGTGACTACCCTAAATTCACCGTTTGATGAAAACTTTCGAATTTCTTTAATGCTTTTATCTTATAGCCCATACATTTAAGATTCCAAAAACACTCCATTTTTATTTCTACGATATATAGAAGCAAAGTTATAGCATAATTAGTAAACCGAAAATGGAGTTTACAAAACCGAAAGTAGATCCCTACATAAAATATTTGAATGATATTGAATTGAAATTTTCAGAACATGTTTTATTTATTTCTATCTGTGTCATGAATCGAAATTTAATCTCTGTGTATATGTTTATGCACTTTATTGCTTTTTTATAAAAAAACCCTTTAATTTTTTAAAAAATCGTGTTTTTGCATAAAATTTAGCATATTTAAAAAATTCTCAAAAGTATTACAAATCTTTTAATTCCTGACACATACAAAGAGGTTATTCACTTACTGTGTAAGTATTTTCTGAATACATTTATTAGAATTTTATGTAACTGCAATTTTTCATCAAAATTTCATTAAAAACGACAATTGTTATAGTCAATAAAACTCTCTAGAAAACAGCAAAAGGTTTAAAAAATGTCCAGATTAGTTAAACATGAAGCTAAAGAGATCTTGGCCTATAAATATGGTGAGTTTAAAAAGTGTACAAATAGTAGAAAATTTTTTATACTGTATTAAATCTTTAAATGCATTTACTGAGAAACTATGTCTTTAAATTTTTTGCTCCACGGTAAAGTTTACTACAGAATTTATTCTTAGATATTTATTGAATTGAAATTTTCAGAAAACATTTTATTTAGATTTATCTCCAGTCTAGACTATTATCTAATCTCTATGTATATATTTATATATTTTATTGCACTTTTTATGATAAAATAACATTAGGTTTTTGTAAGAAATTGAGTTCTTGCACAAAAAAGGACATATTTCAAGAACTTTCAAAAGTATTAAAAATCTTATAGATCTAAGCACAGAAAAGGATACTATTTATGTACTGTATAAATGTTATTCGAATATATTTATTAGAATTTTCAATACAAGCCTTACCGTAACTGCAATTTTTCACTATAATTTCGCTCAAAATTCCCAATATATCCAAAATTATTTTTTATTCTGTGGGAATTGTACTTGAGTTTCTAGTTTTATGCCCCACTTCAATTGAAAAATTGTTTTATTTAGTTGAAAATTTATATATTTCAAAAAAAGTGCTTCGAAAAGGTAGTCTCATACCTTAAGTATTGGAACTACTCTTTTCCAGAATCTTAATTCTCAGAATAAATATTACTAAAATTAATTTAAATTCTGTATTCTTTCCTGTATATGGAAATATACTATTAAATGCATCAAATTTTTTCAAACCAAATTTTTAGGTCAAAATTTTTGACTTAAACAGTTTTACCCTACAGTTATTCTTTTCAACTAGTAAAATAAAACAAAAGCTAAATTTTTTATATGCATATGAATAAAGCTGCATAAATTTTTTAAAAAACATCGTGGTTTTATTTTTCCAAGATTTTGTTAGTATAACAATATTGGATCGCGAGAGTTACATTAACGTCGCATCATAAACACGAGGGTTATTGGTGACGCCCCCCACAATTTTGAACCTCGATCAATTGGCAAGGACATCATCTGAGATGGCAGCCTTCTCTTTTAACAGCCACACCAACGGGAGGACAGTGAGCCTCGACAGACTCGCATCAGGACTCGAACCCGCTAGACTCCGGTCACGAGTTCATAACCCTCACCACTAGGCTACCGCAGCCACCAATATTAAATCGTATTCCAGTCACTAGCAGAAATTATGCTAAATAATTAATGCAATGTTTTCATTTCTTAAAAACTATAAATTTAATCCCTTTTAAAACTATCACAGAACTGGTTCATCTCTTTTTAATAGATATTGAAGCCACATAGAAATTCTAAAAAAAACAATTCTTTCAGGATATGCCCTTTTGTTTGT